>BPLQ01002896.1:0-63762 GCA_021605075.1 Caerostris darwini | reverse complement strand
ATATTTAAGAAATTTCTAAATAATTTTCTTTATAAGGTAATAATATTCATTACCTTAGAATTTAGATATCGTTTTAGAAACCCGGACCACAGCTCAGTATTCCGCTCAGAATTAGCTGCTATAAGCGAAGCTCTGAGCCTAGCTTTAGACTTTAAAGTACCTGATGTTTGGATTCTGACTGATAGTAAGAGCTCAATACAGTATTTGAAAGATTAGCCAAGCATCTTGGACAAATTGGGGCAGGATATAGTTTCTAAACTAGCTGTTTTGGACCAGATCGGATCGGTGTGCTTGCAGTGGATTCCCTCCCATGTGGGCATCTACGGAAATGAAATTGCTGATCTGCTCGCTAGGGAAGGTTGCGAACTTCCCAAAGCTTCTTCTTCCAAACTGTTAGCTTCAGAGGTTCATTCCATGACTTTAGCCAGAGTGAATACCTCTTGGAGGTCGCCACCAATTCATGCATGGTACGCCGCTAAATATCCTGGTATGTCTTTGCAGTGCTCCTGTCCTAGACCTGCTCAAACGGCTTTAGCTAGACTAAGGACTGGCCACACTAAGAGTTTGGCCTTCAATGGAGACGAGAAGACATATGCTCTTTGTCATTGTTCGGCCATCGCGTCTCCCTCTCATCTCATAGATTGTATTGGTGCCTCTGTGAGGCATCTGTTGAATGAGGAAAGGACCGTTTACGATCTATTGATGCAGTATGGTCCACTGGACTTGGTTTAGGATTCTAAATCAAGGGGATAAGCAACAACAACAACAACATAGTATTCATTAAAAAATTCATATTATTTTAAAGCTGTTTTTTTTTAAGCTGTTTCTTCTTGTTTGTTACGAAGCTTCTTGCTCCTGTCTGGGAACTGAAGTGCTTGGAAGATGAGGAACAGTCAGTCAATCAGTCAGTTTGATGTTTACAGAGTTCCGTGGCCTTATATGGGCTTAAACTCCTAGCTGAAAGTAAGTCACATGGAGATATAAAAAACATTAATAAACAACGAAGCAGTAAGTAACCAGGGTCCGTCCCAAATCACCAGATTAAAGTAAAATAAAAGAGCAACGAGTAAATCAGAAAATTTTAATTAAAATATAAAAAAAAAATAAAGTAAAAGATTAAAAAATACTAGAGAGGGTTAAAAATAAAAGAAGAAACCAAAATAAAAAACACCTTAGGATGGAGTTGCAGCTGCTAGAAATGATGACTAAAGGTACAGGAACCCACCGCGAAATGGCAACAGAACCGACGCTCCTGACAACTGAGCCAGTTCATCTAGGGTAATAGCAAGTTATATAAGACCGCCCTAGGGCGTTTAGCATTCTCCGGCAGAGAAAAATCGTATCTCTGAAGGTTACGAATTACCTCATTCGGAATATCTTCAAGATTTGCATAAAAACTTTCTGCAATCCTGAGTAGATGAGGACCAGTATGCAGTTGAATCTCCTCTTGCAAGCGCCCACAACTTTCGCCACAAGCTTTCGCCCTCACAACCATGAAGGCAAATGCCCGCGCATCCTATCCACTATAAGAGCGCCCCCTTGCGGCGTTCGGGGAGAAGAGAAATTCCCGCGCTTCTCTTGAGAAACATTAACGTTATATTCTTTCATACCGAGAGGAATAATATTTATATATTATTATTATATTTAATAAAATTTATAATTGTTATTATTTATTAATTTAATATTTTAATAACATAAATAATATTTAAATTATATTATATAAGTCCTGGGTATTCATTGGCCTACAAACTATTATACGGAGAGGAAGAACATTACTCGATCCAGCGTGTACCTGAGTAACTTTGTTCTTACCTGGAAGTGGAATCATTCCACTTAAATATATGTCTTTAAATCTATTAATGTTGTATGCTAAATATTGTTTATCTTTCATTGAAATTGGGGTATTGTTTACGTGCTTGTAAAATAAATCTGTGTGTTCTCCAACACGACTACACACAGATCCAGCTGCACAAACAAATAGACATTCATGAAATTGCTAAATATTTTTTTTTAAAGAATTAATTTTCATTAACAAAATCGTATTATTTTAAAGTTGTATAATACTATATAGAAGCGATCTTTTTAAATTTGATAACGTAAATTATTATTATATGTATAGAAAATGACACTCATTTTTTTGTGAATTAAAAAAAAAAAAAACATTTTATCGTATGTAATAAATTTACGAAATAGTTATTCACAAAATAATAAGTTTAAGAAATATTTCATGATGTTATACCCGATTATTAATTTTTTTTAATGCATGGACTATAATAGACGCTAACGTTTCTTCGATTTGAAATCTTTCATGCACGTGCATCAACAAAAGAAATGTTTTACTGGAAAAATACAGAATCATTTGAACACTGCTATAGCAATTGGATGCCAATATAGAATCGAAAAGGTTTACCTGTAATTTCTAAGATTAAAAGGCTTTAGGTAATGTGGTATGTTCTGTAAGTATCTTTCCCTAAATATCGGAATGTACTATAATAATGTAGTATAATGTGTGTATACTAATGCAGATTTTTATCCAACGCTCTGCATTAGTACTTTTGTACTTTTCTGTTGCACACAATTTTTCAAGAATTCTTAGAAAATAATATCCTTCAAATATCACTCTCTTAAATTTGGTTTTTCGCTCTACGGTCATTTTTTTTTTTTTTTTTGCACACTAGAGACCGAGATTTACTGTTTAAAGTGGATTCTGAACCACTAATAAAACACCCATACCACAACTAGGATATGAACCTGAAGTCTGAGTTACTCTTACAGACCAGTAGCCTCTTGACCATCAGGCCGATCGCGCTCTTCTGTTTCTACCCAATGCCAAACTCTGTACAGTTTTTAAAATATGCAATATCACAATAAATCTATATTTTTTTATTTCTTGAAGCAGATATTAAAAACCAAACTTTGGTTTTGAATAGAAATTTCGAAAATCCAAGTCAATTAAAATCATAATACCATACTATAATTTTCGTCATGATTAGGATGGTTTTGCATCTAACGGTCTTAGAATGTTTTCTAAAATTAGGCTGCCGTTGCATGGAATATACATATCTCAAACAAAATGTTTATTATTTTCTATATTTGTGTTTTTATCTTGAATTATAATTATTTTAACTCAACTATTATTCTCTGCTCAATTTTTTCAATATGGATTTTCTTAATTTATTGAAAAATTAGATTATTGCAAAGTGCAGTGTTTGAAGCATTTGTAAATGCTAAACATTCGTTTGAACATATAAAAATTTTCAGAATTTATCTTTAATGATTTTTCTTTGATATTTTTCATGAAAAAAAAAATTAAAGTTGATAAATGTTCAGTCATTGCAAATATATTTAAATTAAAATAAATTTATGAAAAATATTTTTCTGAGTCAATGGTTGGAAGTTAATATACTTTTAAAAAACATTTTGAATGTTAATATTGCTTTTAAACTTATTAAAATAGTGCGTAGATTTTTCTAATGAATTTCCTAATGAACCTAAATTTTATACTGACAGAAAATGAGGTAAAAAAAAAAATTCATAAATTTAATGAGTCGTAAAAATCCGGTACGACAGAACTGATGTTCTTAAATTTGGCACTGAAAATGAAAACTAGACAAAGAAAAAAATTGACAATCTCTGTCTTTACACGCTCATGACATCCGTACACATGGAAAGGAAATGTGCATCTGAGGGAACAATGCGTGCATGTATACCAATCATACCGAGTCACGGTCATGATGGCGAAAAGGAGCACTTTCGACATATAATCTACGAGAATACCGACTTCATTGGTACTATCGACTTGTTCACAAAGATATGTAAAGATAATAGTTGCCTACTGACTCTCACCCGGAGAGAAAGTATATTTCGCGCATGGAAAATGACTCGTCGAAGTATGGAAACATTTTGTTCATCTGAACTAATGGCGTTGTTTCCTATGCTCAATAAAAACTTTATTGTTCTGTGAAGATAGAACACGGAAAAGGTACACTTATCATTAATAAAAAATTTTCGAAAATGTGTTTGTATAGGGAATATTTTTCGATAAACTGTCATATTATTCGGCAACTTTAATTTATTCTTATTTAATTATTATGACTTATTATTCTAAATGTTTCTGATGAAAACAGCTTGAAAGCCTAGAACATAAATCAGCAAAATTTTATGTTAGTTTATTTAAAACATACTCATCTTGACAACCTGCAAAAAATTCACGTTTAGTAATAATTTGCTATTATTTGTTTCTTCGATTTCCATAAAATATCTCCAAATATTTTTTTAATCGAGTTGCTTTATGCTACTATGCAAGTAGCTTAAAATATTGTTGTATTTCATTTTATTATCTTTTATTTATTAACTTGAAAATACACCTAACAGAATTTCAATATGAAAGGAATTGATAAATTGCTTACAAGTTCCAACATGAAAATAATGTAGTCCTATTTACATGAAACAAAAAAAAAAAAAGATCTTTAACAATAAATACTATTTTAATTAATACCAATTATTAATATTTTGTGACAAGCATATTAACAATTTAATTATTTTGCAGAATTGCGTACCCATTGATTATAATTTGATATAATTTATGTCACGATTTTAAATCAATAAAAAATATTGTTGTAGATAAATAATACCGCAAAGCTAAATATCGAAATTTTAAAATATCTAAGAAAACTATTCCGTAAACTCATTTTATAAACCACAAAAAACATTTTTTAATTGAAATATTCATTATATTATTTACTAATGAATTTTATGAAAAATCCTTAGCAAAATATTATATTAAACAAGGAATAACATCACAAAGTTCCACAAAAATTGTACTACATTGAAAATATAGACAAAGCTCCTTTTTATAATTAATATTTCTATTTTTAATACAGAATGTGAAAATGAGTATTCATACCAAGAAAAATATTAACATTTATTCAAAGACAAAAATCAATCACACCGTATACTATAAAAGCATATACAGAAATAATGGTATTTAAAATAAAGGGCAAAAAATATATAAATATTATAAAAGCAATTATTTTAAAATTCTAAAATCGGCTATGCAAACTGCATACAAATATTCCTTATTGATAGTTCATTAAAATTTAACATTAGACATCTAAAAGCAATTGTCAGGAACAATGGCAGAAAGGTTATAAATTCTGTATATACATAAATAATAAAAATGTTATTTCATTTATTATACTACAAATTCATTTTCCAATGTGTGCGCATGTGTTTCGTTAAACAGTATTTTCGCGAGAAACGTTTTCCACATTGTCACATACGTGTGGTTTCTCTTGCGTATGGGTACGATAATGTCGCATTAAAACTCCTTCATGACGAAACGATGTATTACACAGTGTGCAAATGTGAGGTTTTTTTTGAATGAATCAATAAATGCATCTTTAAATTGCTCTTTTGCGTAAATTTCTTCTTACAAATTTCACAATCATATGGCTTTTCATTCCTGTGGATACGCAAATGATCTTTTAAACTGCCGTACCGTGAAAATGTTCTCTTGCAAACTTCGCACGCGTAAGGACGTTCGTCGGTATGGATTCGGTAGTGTACACGTAACACACTTTGATGTGTGAATTTTCTTTTGCAAAATTTGCATTCGTGTAGCATTTCTTTAGTGTGCGTATGCAAATGAGACTTCAAATGTGCCTTTGGCTAAACTGTCTTTTGCAAATTTTACACGCATAATTTTTCGCTCCACAATGCATAAGTGAATGTGTTTTCAAATGTTCTTTTCGTGTAAATGCCTTTTGGCAAATGTCACAAACATATGGCTTAAGCCCTGCGTGAATACGCACATGTTGTTTTAAAATACCTTTTTATTGGAACACTTTACCACAAGTCTCACACTGGTAATAATCTTGTTTTGAATTATTACTAGATGTTGACATGGTTGAAGCTTTTATAAGAAATTATGTGAAGCCAATGTTAAAATTGTCTTCGTCTCAATGTAGCGTGTTCTTGCGTAATCTGTATCTTGTTGATTATTTCCAGCTGTTGTCCAATGAAGGTCCTTATATTCTACAGAAAATAAAATTAGAAATTAAGAATGCAGAATATTGATATATTCTTTTAAATAGTCATTAATAGTCATCATCATTAGTGTTTTTAAATTAGTATATTATTACTCATTAATGACATTAAATATTCGTGATACAACAAAAACATTTATGACAAACCATAAAAACATGACTATTATATCACAATTTAATTATACTTTTTTAAGAACAGCAACTATTGATCCTGCTTTAGTTGAGATTCTTTAAATTTCTTTTTTCATAGTAGTTTTTAATATATGTATATATTAGTGTGTCGTAAAAGTAAGACCAATTTTCAATTTAAAATTCACGGGACTTTTGGAATTGTAATTTTTTTTCTTTGTTAAGTTGCTGGCACTGACCTTGACATCTGTGTGAAAATTGACATAAAAATATTCATTAATGTTTTAGTTACGCTTGACTTTGTGAGACGCTAAAACTGATTCCGGCAATTTTTTAAATGTCTGAATTACTTGAGCAAAGAACTTGCATTCAATTTTGTTTGCGGAAAAGTACAGAATATTGCAGAAGGCATTCGAGGAGCCTTCCTATATCGGAAAGAAAGCTTAGAAATGGTATAAACAGTTCAAAGAAGGCAGATTAAGCGTTGAAGACGAATAGCCCTCTGGTCGACCATCAACTTCAACCGACGTCCAAAAAATTAAAGATTCGGTGCTTGCAAAACGATGATATACTATTAAAGACCTTGCTTATAATGTTGGAATTTCAAAAGGATCAATCAATTCCATTTTGTTCCTCAAACGCGTCAAATCTCGATTGGTACTGAAAACACTGAACGCCAGATCCTCCTGCATTGATTCTTCGCGAGTTTTTCGCCAAAAATGAATCCCATATCGTTCCACAACAACAATATTTACACCGTGTGACTTCTGGCTATTCCCGAAACTCAAAGGATCACTTCTTGGACAACGTGTTGAGTCGATTGAAGAGATTCAACATTTGAATCGCCGCGAACTTTGAAGGCCGTTCTTGCCGATGACTTTATAGCTTGCATTGAGGATTGGAAAAAAACCGATTGTGACCGGAAGGGATTACTTTGAAGGCGATGAATTAAATTTGGAAGAATAAATACAGAGTTTTTGAAAAAAAATAATTGGTCTTACTTTTTGTGCACAGTAGTAATATCATTTATTTACTACTTTCAACGTCGATCATTTTTCTCGAATTTATTCTTTCATTGTCGAATTGTATTTAATTATTACAAAATTTTTATTTGTATTACTCCATTTCATTATGCAATATGTAAAATATACTAATCAGTATACAAAATCAATAGTACTTAAAAACATTAGTAAATTAAATGTGTTTTGCTGATAGCGGTAAAATGCGGGAAACTTTAAAATATTTTTAAATGATATATGTCTTTTGGTCTCTCTTCTTACGTTTCTTATCCTGAGCTCAAATTCATTAACAGAAACATTCATTATTACTAGAATAAGAAACAAAAGAATAAATCACAAACAGAAAAATCACTTGACCCTAAAATAAAATATAATTGATAAATCCTAAATAATTTCACATTAAGATGTCAAAACTTTTTGAATTGTTATAAGAAGCAAATGATTTTAAAAAATTAAGCTTTGTTCGCTTTTAAATTTAAGAGAAATATTAATAAGGTCCTTTGAAATTTAACATTCATTAACATTCGCGTAAAATGTAAAGTGAAACGTAATGGAGCACGAATATTTAAAAGAACATAAATGTGAATAGAGGATTCAAACCAGATTTCGTCAATGAAATATTTTAATTTTTTTGACAAGAATGGACGCTTTAAATTCTAAAGGGTATATGTAAATGCATATTTGAACATTTAAAATGCTCATATCTGCTCAATCAGAGGGGGACATTATAACTGTAAAAAAGACAAATCATTAAAATGCATATAACAATCACATTTAATAAAAGTACATAAAGAATAACTGCTATGAAATACAATCAATAAGTTAATTCTTTTCTAAAATAACTCCTTACTTCACACTGTTGTAATATTCCATCCTTGACAATACGCCCGTGAAAAGATCTGTACTTTGTCCTATGCTTAAAATTTTTGAGCTGTTATGCGATCGATCTCCTTGTAGCCGTGGTCTGCGCAGGCAACCATGAAGGCGAACCAACGCCCACGCATCCTACCCACTGCAAGAGCGCCCCCTTGCGGCTTTCGGGAAGAAGCGCAACTCCAGCGCTTTTGTTGAGGAACATTTACATTACATTATCTCATCCCGAGAGAAATAATATTTAGCACAGTTCTGCGTATTCATTGGCCAAAAAACTCTCATACTGAGAGGAAGTATATTACTCGATCCAGCGAGTAACTGAGTAACTTTATTCTTAGTTACAAGTGGAATCCTTCCACTTAAATATATGTCTTTAAATCTATTAATGTTGTATGCTAAATATTTTATCTTTTATTGTAATCTTGTAAATTTGTAGTCTTTTATTGTAATCTTGTAAATCTTTTATTGCAATTGTGGTGTTGTTTATATGATTGTAAAATAAACGGGTCTGTTCTTAAACCTGTGTATCCAGCTGCACAAACAAACCGACATCTACCATACTCTGTAATTAAACATTTTATAATATATTTTCATCAAATTTCTAAATAATTTTCTTTATAAAGTATTAATTTTCATTAGCAAATTCATATTATTATTTTTAAGTTATATATAGAACTATTATATAGAGGTGATCTTTTTAAATTTGAGAGGTTTTTCAACTAACATAAATAGATGTATGAAATGTCTAGAAAATGTAGCTGCGATTTTTTTTGTTAATTAAATTTTTTTTGAGTATATACTAAATACCGAAGTATTTATTCACAAAATTATATATTTAAGAAATATTACAAGATGTTATTCCCCGTAATTAATTTTTTTTAAGCAAGTACTACAATAGACACAAATCGTTCTTCCATTTGAAAATTTTCATGCACATGTATCAACAAAAGAGATATTTTACAGGAGAAATACAGAATTATTAAACACTGCTATAGCAATTGGATGCAAATATAGAATGAAAACTATTTACTCGTAATTTTGAAGATTCAAAGGCTTCCTGTAATGTGGCATTTTCTGTAAATCTCTTTCCTTAAATATCGGTTTTTAAAATGACATAATAGGTTGTTTAACTTACCTCTGCATTAGTATTTGTATACGTCTCTGTTGACAAAATTTTTCAAGAATTCTTAAGAACAATATCCTTCAGCTATAAAGCGCTTCTGTTTGGCTTTTCGCTCTACAGTCATTTTTTTGCACAGTAGGTTAATCAAACCGAAATTTACAGTTTAAAGGGAATTCTGAACCACTAACAAATATCTATGCCACCACCAGGATCAGAACCTGAAGTCTGAGTTGCTCAATTCAGAGCACTAGACTCTTGACTATCAGGCCAATCGAGCTTTTCAGACTCTATCCAGTGCCCGAATCGTGCCTGTTTTTAAAATACGCAATATCACAATAAGTATTTTTTTTTTATATATATTTCTTGAAGCAGGTGTTAAACACTAAACTTGAATTTACAAAACCAAAGTCAATAAAAATCATAATACTACACTATAATTTTCATCATATCCTAATGTAATTTTCGTCAAGATCAGGATAGTTTCGTATCTAATGGTATGGAAAAGTTATCTAAAATAAGGCTGCAGCTATATGGAATATGCATATATCAAACAAAATGTTTAATATTTTTTATATGTGCTTTTATCACGAATTATTGAAAACTTAAATTATCGTGAAATGGAGTGTTTGAAGCATTTGTAAACATTAAACATTTGTTTGAATCTATATTTCTTCTGAATTTCTCTTTCAGAATTTTTCTTTGGTAATTCTGATAAAAAGAAATTTAAATTGTTAATTTTTTCACATTATCGAATTTAAATTGCGAAACAAAATAATATCACAAAACTGTAGACGTTCACTCAGTGCACAAATATTTTAGTTACTTTCTATGATTTTTTTTTTTTTTAAAAATTGTTTATTTTAAATTCGTCACAATTTAAAACATTTCATTCAGTATACAATAAATCAACCCAATATCTGTCATGTACCCTAGTAAGTTAATGTCACTTGTCTGACAGAAATAAATGCAGACAAACCCTCCCCCGAACACAATCTCAACTTTTTTTTCTTACTATTGTCAATCTATTATTCTGTGTCAAAATTAAATTTTACAATCACATGATTCAAGAACATTGAACATCTTATTGAAATGAATAGAAAGCATCTTGCATCCCGCTTTCAAATAAAATAAATTGGTTTATCATCAACAAGCGCCAAATAAAAAAAAAAGAAATTGCCATGAAATACAACTGTTTAAACGTAACAGGAGTTATGTAATAATTATTTTTCTAAAACCATCATTGGAAATTAATATAGTTTTAACTATTTAACAGTTTCCAATATCTCACGATCTTAAAATAAAATTAATAGTGTTAAATTTCAATCCTAAAAACAGTAAAATTGTATAATATTATAAAAAATTATTTTTAGCAAAATTTTAGATATCTAAATTTATTATAAACTCAATAATGAAAATTAGATAAATATAGGGTTTATCTTTTAGGATGCTAGTTCTTGCTAAATCAAATGTGGAAAATAAAACTCAGAAAAAAGGCGTTGACGGTTGATATTGAGGAGAACGATTGAATTTTATTTCTTTGACACTGTCTCATTTTATTAAGGTGTTTGGAACTATTATTTGCAATACAACACGTTTCGTTCGATATAAAACATGTTTAGTTTTTAATATTCCTTGTAATTAAGACACCTATATTATTTAATTATTTTCTTTTACGCCACTTTTTCATTTTTCTTACAAGTTGTTTGATGTAATGTAGTCATTGTAGTACCAGAAGTTTTGACTTTTTAAGGGAACGCTTCTGTTAAGCTGCCGTTATATATTTCTTATAAAGGACATTTGAAAAAAAAATGATATACAAAATGATTTCTTTTAGAAAATATTTATTCTGGGCACATAAAATTGGTCCGGAAGAAATTTTATTTCAAATTATTATATTTTATATTAATGTCAAATTAACATACGTTTTTTTTTTTTTTTTTTTTTTAAATTTCAAATTCATCAAGACAAACAATTTTAAATGCTAATTTAATGAAGACCTTTAAAAAATCCATTTGTCTATGATAAACGCGATGGTTCGATGCAATGTGCTTAAAAGACCTTTCGCATTTAATCAACCTAAAAACTGAAAACACATTTATTTTGTCATTAAAATGTTCAAAACTGACATCGTATTTGTTAATTTCCCAATAAATAAAAAATTGGATGATTATGAGTTTAAAAAAAACAATCCATCGAAATATTTTTAAATAAATTAGAATCCTTTAAATCCATTGAATATGATAAACACGTTCTAAATAGAATCAATATGCTTCGAGAAAACTAAATTGATGTTCAGAAACTGACTTCTTTTCAGATAATCTCCCAAAAAATATAAATTTGGATGATTACGTGTTTAAAAAACAATACATACAAAAATTTATTTTTGTACGGAAACTAATATATTGTCATATTTTTAGCATAAGCAAACTTGAACAGACTTTCGGAAAAAAAAAGTAATAACAAAATTTCAGAATAGTACACATTACGCTTAATAGTGTGAATTTAAAGCATATGCATTTTAAAAGAAATTGGTTATAAAAATAAAATGTATACGTATTTTTATTATCTGCTGAAATATATTTTTTTAGTTTTCGTATAGATCTTTGTCTGAAGATACATTCTTGCTTCCATAAAATCAATTACTTAGATTATATTTAATGATTAACGTAATTTTTTTTATCTATAACTCTTCCTTAAAATTTATTTTTTGTTTTGATTTTGAGAAATTTTTTTTGTTCTAATGCAGCTGCAAACACTGAGACAACTGTCCTGGATGCCTTAAGGCAAGTGCTGCAACGACGTTACTCACTTTGCATTACCCAGGGGGCGCGTGTAACTTGAAGATAAGCCACGCACGCGGAGTAACGCTCTACGATCTTATTAGACCGGGACCTACGGTTTAAAGGGGATTCCGAACCATTACAAACATCCATGGCACCGCCGGGACTCGAACGCGAAACCTGTGGCAACGAGCGCGAGAGCGCTTCAGGCCCTGATTTTGAAAATTTGGATGAATTTTTTTTTTTTGCTACAAGGGCTGTTTTGCAGGTTCAAGACTGCCAACGATGCAAAGCTAACTGTTTCGCAACACAGTGTTCATTTCGACACACCAATTCGGAATAAATGCATTTAATAAGAATGATCGAATATTTTTATGGTGTTTGTAATTTCGGTAATGTTTTCAGTAATATATTTCAGTCTTGTTTTCTGATGGTTTTTTTAGGCATAAATATCTTGATGTCATGCAAAAAAGTTTGAACTGCGACGAACTTTTTTTTTTTAGCGTCTTTTATTTCTTTGATTTCCATAAAACCTTTCCAAAATCTTTACATATTTTATTTAATTTATGTAATTTTCAATTCTCGAAAAGTTTCTTACTTAAAATTTTCTAAAGGACCAATTTTTTTTAATGGTATTCAATAAAAAAATTCAACGAACATTTAAAAAATTGTATAGTTGCAACTTTTCCTTTACATTCATTTATTAATGTTAAAATCTTGCTAATACAATTGCACTATTTTAGGAATTAGCATTTACATAATATTATTAAAATTATAAAAATTAATTGTAGTCCTCATTACGATAAACAACTAAAACCTCAACAATTATTGACTTTTTAATTATTATTTGTGAATAATTATATTGGGAATTTATATTGTTAATAGATATAAAATACATAGTTTTAATTATATTGTGAATATTGTTCCAACAATAAAATGGGCATTCAAAATAAATATAAAATAATTAATTTTATTTTTATTCATGATTCGATATACCTACATTATAATTTGACTGAACATTTTAATTATATAAATTTTTGATTACAGAATAATCAAGATTTTAAAATTAAAAAAATATATATCGTTCAAGACGTTTTTAAATAAGAAAATTATTTTTTAAAATGATTAATAAAAATATGTAACATAGTGATCAAACACTGTAAGACTTTAAATTTAAATAGTATACTAACATAATTTTTCCTAACGAATTTCTATAAAAAAAAAAAACATTATCAGAGTATTAAATTAATGGTAAATATGCTTCGAATATTCAAAAAAATTAATTTTGGTTGAATATTTAAAACCAAATTTAATTGTTGTAAAAATATATTTATTTCCATACAGAATATAAAAATAATCATTCGAACAAAGAAAATATTTTTAATTTTATTCAAAAGGTAAAAAAATATAATAATTACACAGTGCATTATATAAACATAATTTCTATTTTATATGCAATTGTTCTTTAAAACATAAAATATTTAAAAAACATTTATTGTAAAATCCAAAAATAGGGTATGCAAACTACAAAAAATAAAAATAAAAACATTACTCATCATTCATTAAAACTAAACATTTCACATATAAATGCAATTGTCAGTTATTTTCATTGTACTAAAACAAGAAATAAAACCCTTACAATTATTGACTTTATCAATCAATGTAAATTATAAATAATTTTCCTTCCATAAAAGACATTTATGCATAAAATTAATTCTTTTGCATGAGTGTATATAAATACATTATAATTTGCTTGAATATTTCAAATACTTAAATTTATAGATGTAAAAATGTGTATATAAAATGCTTATTAAAATAAATTAATTCAAATGCTATACTAATATAATGTTTTTTAACGAAATTTTACAAAACAACATTAACAAAGTATTAAATTAAAAACAAATTAACTTCTCCTACTTAACAAAAAGTTTATTTAAGCTGTACTTCTGGGAAGATTTAAAACTTATAAAAATATTTTCTTTCACAGTATAAAAATTACAATTCGTAGAATGAAAATATTTCTAAATTTGTTCAAAAGAAGAAATAATAGGATTCTCACAGTAACCGCGTATAAAATATTGCTTATAATAAAAAAGCATACAAATGCATACAAAATAGAAGAATGAAATACAAAATATTATAAAAACAATCATTTAGAGTAAAATTCTAAAATCGTTTGTTCAAACTTCAAAAACAAAAAGCATTCACTGTCATCATTCATTAAAATTTAACATTACACACATAAATGCAATGGTCATACATTTTTATATAAATGAAATATTACAATGCTCTTTTATATAGAATACAACATTTTATTTTCGTATGTGTATGCAAGTGTCTTGTTAAATGGCATCTTTGTGAGAAACTTCATCTACAGTGGGGCTTTCCCTTAGAATGAATCAAAAGATGCCTTTTCAAATGGGGCTTTTGAGAAAATTTCCGACTGCAAATGTCACACTGAAATGGCTTTTCATTCGTATGGGTACGCAAATGAGTGTTCAAACTGCTCTTCTGTGAAAATGTTCTCTTACACACTTCGCACTCGTAAGGCTTTTCCTTTGTATGTGTTCGATAGTGCTTATGTAAACCACTTTGATGTCTAAATTTTCTTTTGCATACTTCGCATTCATATGACATTTCGTTCGTATGCGTAAGCAAATGAGACTTCAAACAATACATGCTAATAAATTCCTTATTGCAAATTTCGCAGGCATAATTTTTCACACCGGAATGCGTTAATGAATGCCCATTTAAATGTTCTTTTCTTGTAAATGCCTTGCCGCAAACTTCACAAATATATGGCTTTATACCTGTATGAATGCCCATATGGCTTAATAAATAACATTTCTGTCTGAACCCTCTACCACAAGTCTCACATTTGTAATTCTCTTGTTTTGCTTTAATGCAAGAATTTGACATTATTTGAGGTTTTATGAGAAATTATTTAAAGACAATGCTAAAATTGTTTCAGATTGAATTCAGCGGGATGCTTGTGTGACCGTGTAATCTGGATCTTGTAAATGAAAATTTTCAGCTGTTGTCCACTGGAGTTTCTAATTTTCTAAAAAGAAAAAATTCAGTAGTAAGAATCACAGTAATATTGATATATTCTTAAATGGATATAAGCTGGAAATGAATAATTTTAGTGTTATTTTTCATAAATTACAGTGCCAATGATGAAAAATATTAAATATTATCAAACAACAACATTCTGTGAAACAGGCATGTAAAAATATTTAAAATATGTTAATATTTCTCGATTTTCCGAACATTTTTTGTTAGTCTAAAAAAAAACTTCTGTTTTTATTTAAAATTGTTTTATTTAAATACTGAAGTAGTATGTAAATGTTTTAATGTATGGATCTCATGACATTTCATTCTATTTCTTGCGTTGAACATTTTTCCAAGAACTATATTGCCGCATTTGTTTTACTAAATTGTTATTAATTATTACGAAATAATTAATATTTTAATCACTACATTTTGCCTCTCAAAAAGTAAAAGGTAGTAACAGTTTTCATTTTGTAAGCAAAATTTTAATCCGTCACTACTACAATAAATCTATAATTGGTTGAATTGCAGCAAACCATCACAGCATTTTTACTTGATATTTATGTTCTGATTCCGTTAATTATCAAAAGTTAACATCACCGAGATTCAAAAGCCTTATGCAGTACTTTAATGTGGTTCACAAAATCATTTTTGAACTCTAATTCCAATAACAAGAATTATTTTTTTATATATTAATTACTAGTAGAACAACAATAAATTCCAACAAAGAAAATATCTTAAATCAATACATAAATACTATATCTTGAAAAACTGAAAATATAATATTGAGTATGTATTAAAAAATTTGTATGAGAACCATTTGAACTAGAACAGTAACGAGACAGCATATTCGTGTTGACATTTGAATTTTGAACATTTAGTTAAAGACGGCGGCCTGATGGCCAATTGGCTACCTCAGGCTTCAAGTTCGAATGCTAGCGTTGAGATGGAAGTTTGTTCGGGGTTCGAAATCCACGTTAAACTTTAGGACCTGGTCTAATTAGCCCAAAGTGCACATGAAATGACCGGAGAGCGACAAACCAAACCATTCAGTTAAGGAGAAAAATCTTATTCTGAAATTGTAAAATTTGATGTATTGATGTATGTAGTATAATAATAAATTACAAAACAACTGGTCAATGATTTTGATTTGCTTGAGAAGTGGATTGCGATTCAGGGGGAAAACTTATTCCACAAGTAAATACTTTCTGGTAATAAGAAGGAACAGTCACCGGTAAAATGCATGTCACAGTCGAGTTACCGCAGAATAACACATTAGACATTAACTACTAGCAGTGTTATGATCGGATCTATATAATGATAATAATAATTTTTATTTCTTCATAAATTCTTTTTTTTAATTAAATGGAATAAAATAGATTCCGATTTGATTGAAACTGGAACTCGATCAATCACTTCTAAAATATCCAAAAAAATGATTAAAAAGGGTCAACACTTTCGAAAATTCTGCAAAACAATTTACTTTAAAATTACGACATGGTATTTTACAGTGCTAAAGTATCAAAACAAAAGATTTATATTTTCACTTTTTATAAAATAATTAGCATAATAATATCTTCGAAAAATAGTCTTATTAAATCCTAGCCGGAAATAGTGTTATTAAAACCTTATATCTAACTTTTACATTTTAATATTTCTAAAACAAGAGAAATCAAATGAAAGTATTCGATATGTAAACATTATTTTAAGCAGGTCTTACGTTCGTGACATTTCAGAATATACAAATATTTGATCATCAAATTACATGTAACAATAAAACAAAGAATAACTACAGTGAATTATCAACAATATGCAAATTCCTCAACTTTTAACTTGTTACTTCAAACTATTGGAATTCTTAAAAAAAAACAATAGTTTGAAGACTAATCTTTAAAAAAAACGCACTAGTAGATATATTTGCCTTGTCTTTGCCTAAAACTGTGACAATTTTATGTAATTGAATTTTCCTTGTAACTAATAATTTGATAATTTATTCAAGTTGTTTCTAAATAATTTTCTTTATTTAGAACTTATTTCATTATCTTAATATATACTTTTATATAAAAGGTGTACCTCTAAAATGAATAGGATTTTTCAAATAACATAAATAGGGTTATACCAATTATAAAGATATTACAGTGTTTATTTTTTTTTTTTTTAGAATTTTTTTAATTAGAATTTTACTTTTACCTATAATCCGTTATCTAAACATCCGAAATATTTTTCACAAGATAATGTATATTTAAGAGATATTTCACGAAGCACTCATTATTATTAATTTTATAAACGCAAGGACCAATGTCGATTCCAACTGCTCTTTTTTACTTCAATTTTTCAAACTCATGCTTCAAAGGATAGAAATTTTCAAATGAACGAACACAAAATTTAAAATCAAACAAAAAAAATTGCATTTCAATACAAAATCGAAACTATTTACCTGTAATTTCGAAGGTTCAAACGCTTTTTTCTAGTCTGTCATCTTTAATAACGTTGTTTTAAAAAGGAAAAAAATGTGACATTCAACCAATATCTATAAAGTATTTTTGTACGCCTTTGTTGCTCCAATTTTTCAAAAACACCTTAGGAAATAAAATATTTCGTCTACAGCGTACGGCCGTGAGTAACCAGAGGCTTCAGGTTGGAATCCTGGCATTAGCATGGACGTTTGATGGTGGTTTGGAATCCATGTTAAACTGTAGGTCCCGGTCTAATTAGCCTAAAGTGTGCACAAAATGACCGTAGAGCGACAAATCAAACCAAATCTACAGCGCACTATATATTCTACACAATGCTCGAAACTGTTTCTATAAAATCTGCGTCCAGAAATACAAAATGTTTAAAATGTTACACTTGGCTCTGTGTAGAATCATTTTAAACACAAACACCTTAAGATCATGGTTTACTATAATTTTCGTCAAGAACAGAATAGTTTCGCATCTAATGGGCAAATAATGTCTTCAATATGTAGGCTGCGATAACATGGCATATTCGTTTCTCAATCAAAACGTATATTTTCTTAATTTAAATTTTAAAATATCGTGGCATGCATTGTCTGGAGCATTTGTAAATATTTGATATTCAATTATAGTTGTTTAAATTTTCAAAACTTCTGAAACTTTAACAGAAATTTAAACAGTTTAAATTTTCATTCTCTATCAGAATTTCTTTGAAATTGATTATTCTTTTAACATTATCGAATTTAAATCAAAATTTTGTCACGAAATGCCTGACCTTTTATGTATTTATTCAGTTACACCTTACGTAAAAACAGAAATTAAATATACATTTATATACAATTTATTTTTTGTGATATAAAATGTTAAATAAAATAAAAATAAAATATCAAAGATCCAGTATTTGGTATTTTTAAAATAATGATGAAGTAACCTTTTTTCAAAAATATATATTTCTAAATTACTCAAATTAGAAAACCCTAAATGAAAATTTTAAACATTCAACCACGTTTAAAGCCCAGTTGCAAAATGAATTTTTACAATTATTTTCCTCAAAACGCTTTTATCAATAGCCGATGAAGCTGTCGTCGTATTTCGAATTATTCTTTTTTAACGATTATAATTAATATAAAAAAAAAATATTCCGCATTTCTAAGAAATTAAAGGCAAAAACATTCACCAAAATTTAAACTGTCAACGAACTTTTCTTTAGTATTGCAGTTATTTTTATGGAGAATATGCAACTTTCAAGTTCCATTCCTAATATACAATTATCTGAAAGTTTATATTCAAACATTAAAAAGATATTTCCCCAGGTTTTCATATAGGAAATATTCCATTTTATAAATTAAATTATCTACATTAAAAAAAACCCAAAATAAATTTATTTTGCTTATTACAATAGTTACACTGCATACATTTGATAAATGTTGGCATAAGCAGTCTATTTTTTCCTATTGGTAAGTCGTAGTTTAATAGAGGTAAATTCTTATGATTTATAAGGAAAAAAATATTTCTGGAATATATACTTCTCTGGTACTAACAAATTCAGGAATAATTGCAGATAAAATGCATACAGCAGCCGAATTACCCAAAATAGACCATTCTAAATAGATGCCAAAAAAGATACATTGGATCTAATTAATGTTGAAATTTTATTTCCTTAAAAAATATTGTTTTTAGAAATCCATTTTTTTATAAATTGGAATAAGAATGGTTTAGATTTCATTAAAATTAGAATCTGTTCATCTACCTCAAGAAATTTTCTATGAAAGATTTAAATAATCCCTCAAAGCCTCTATAAAATTCTATCAAGATAAGTGCAACAAAATTACAATTTGTTATTATACAATACTTAAGTTAAACCGATATTTATATTTTCACCTTTTAAAATATAAATTAGCAAAATACTATTCCATTGTTTGAATTTATATTCTTACAACATTGTATTCAATTCTAATGTTTTAAAAGAAGGCACATCTATTCAACATATTTTAAAGTAAACATCTTTTTAAACTAATCTTATATTCATAAAATTTTAAAGCTTACTAATATTTGAGCTACAAATTACAATTAACAGTTGCACATAAAGATTAACCACTGTGAAATCTTAACAAACAGTCCATTTTTCTCTAAATAAACTCTACTGCAAACTGTTCGAACTTTCTATATTTGAAAATATGCCCGCTTAGAAATATTTGCTTTGTTTTTTGCCTAAAATTGATGAACTTTTATGCAATTTAATCTTTCCTGTAATGATTATTTTATTAATAACAATCATAAATCATTTCCTTAATATAGTTTTAATTTTTATTATCACGTTCATGTTAATTTAAAGTGATATATGCTATTACGTAGAAGTGAACGCATCATATGTATGAGGTATTTTCAAACAGCAGCAGGGTTATCCTATTTCTAGAAAACCTCATTGAAATTTTTTTTAATTTAGAAAATTATTTTACTTATAATCCTTATTCTAAATATCCGAAATATGTATTCACAAAAAATACATATTGAAGGAATATTTCATAAGGTGATTCCTGATCATTAATTTTTAATGCAAGAATTACAGTAGAGGAACTGTTCTTCGAACTAAAATATTTCATACACATACAGTGGGTACAAAAAGTATTTGCACACATACAGTTTTGTTTGCAATTCATAAAAAAATGCATTAAAAAGTACAAAAATGGGCATTTTAAAAACACAATAACCTTATTCATCTAAACTAATTTTAAAAAATACAATAAAACAAGTAAAAAAAATTTTTGCAGTAAAATTAAAATATCTTACGTCAAAAAAGTATTTGCACACTCAACTCAACTTTAGAAAATTTGTATTTTTTTGCTAATTATTTGATAGTCATCCCGCAGTAAATAACATATAAGTAAGACGACTATAAAGGGAGGTAGTGTCGATACTTTATCAGTTGATTGTTGATTTCAATTTGTGATGGCACCTAAGAAATCTGAATTGCCAATCTCATTGCGAGAAAAAATTGTTTCTCTGCGTGAAAGTGGCCTAAGTTATCGAGAAATAGGTAAAAAAGTAAATGTTTGCTTTTCTACTGTTCGGTACATTATAAAACGTCACAAAGAAAGAGGATCTACATCAAATAACTTGCGTTTTGGACGCCCAAAGAAACTTTCACAGCGAATTAAGCGAAAAATTATAAGAGAGGCATAAAAAAATCCATTTGTTAGTGCGATAACATTAGCCAATGATGTCGCTTCAACATCTGGAGTTCAAATTAGTGCCCAAAGTATTCGAAATGTCCTGCACGATGCACAAATTTATGGGAGATCTCCAAGGAAAAAAACCTTTTATAAATGAACGAAATAGACTCAAGAGACTCGAATTCACTAAGAAATATATCAATAAGCCAATTGATTTCTGGAAAAATGTCATATTCTCCGACGAGAGTAAGTTCAATATCTTTAAACCAGATGGCAGCAAATTAGTTTGGAGAAAGCCTTGCACTGCTTTCCATATTAAAAATGTATTACCTACAGTTAAACATGGAGCATAAACATTTTTTGCAAGAACCCTAGTCGATGCAAACAGTTCTTCCACTTCCCTTTTTCATACTCCTGCGTCAAGTAAAGAAATTTTTCAGAGAAAGAACACAGAATATAAAATCACCACAGTAATAATTGAATTTCAATACAAAGTCATAACTATTTACCTGCAACTCCAAAGGTCCAAACGCTTTCTGTAATGAGTTGTGTTCTAGAAGTCACTTTTAATAACGTATTTTTAAATCTATAACATGTGATGTTCAACCAATCTATTGTATCTAAGTTATTGTATCTGCACAGTCTGTCTTTGTTGCCACAATTTTTCAAAACATTTTAGAAAATAAAATGTCTCAATTACGGCGCACTTCCTATTGTACACAATGCGCAACTCGAAATTGTTTTTAAAATATGCAACATCACAATAAAATCTAATTCCAGAAATAAAAAAAAATATTTAAAACCTTTCATTTGGCTTTATGAAGTATCTTTTTAAAACCAAACTCCTTTAAAACATGGTTTAACTATGATTTTCGACAAGATTAGGACAGTTTCGCATCTAATGGTCATAGAAAGTCTTCAACATGTGGGATGCAATAACATGGAATACTTATATGTCATTTATAAAGTTTACTGAATTTTCGACAATGTGTGTTTTTATCGAGAATTACAATTGAGATAATCCAATTTCATTTATTTACTTAAATTCCAAAATCCAATTCGATGTTCATTTTCTTAATTTAAAAATTAAAAATTATGGCATGCAGTGTTTAGAGCGTGTGTAAATGTTTAACATTCACTTTCAATTTTTTTTTTTAATTTTCTGAACTTCTTAGTCATAATTTTTTTTTAAATTTAGCATTTTTTTGCATTATGAGTATTAAAAAGTATGTCAAAAATTACTGAATTATTTTTGTTTTATTCACCTACACTTTATACCAAAATACAAATTATACATTTATATAAAAATATTTTTGTGATATTACCTGTAATAATCTGTAATAAAAATACTGATGTGTTTTTTTTTTCCTTCTTTTTTTATTGTTGTGTATATTTTGTTACTTATATTTTCTTTTTTTACTATTGCATAGATATTTTAATTAGATTATCTTAAATATTTTGTTCTTTACAAAAATCCATTATTTTTAAACTCTGGTTTTAATAGGGTGAAAATATAAAACACATTGGTTTGGTAAGAAAGCACGATCCGTTTTTACCTTATACTTAAACGGAGAGAACCAAAATTACTTTCTTGGCAACCTAGTATTATTCAGTATACAATAAATTAGAAAAATATTCCACTTTTGCCCTAGTAATTTGTTGCCCAATACTAAATGTAGCCAAACTTTAAAAAAAAATGATTTTCCTAGTATTTTGATGTTTCACAATATGAAATTTAACTTTGATATAGAACAATAATTCCATGATTCAAGATTAATAATTCCATGATTCAAGATTAATAATTCCATGAATAATGATTAATAATTCCATGAATAATGATTAATAATTGCATGAATAATGATTAATAATTGCATGAATAATGATTAATAATTGCATGAATAATGATTAATAATTGCATGAATAATGATCAATAATTCCATGAATAATGATCAATAATTCCATGAATAATGATCAATAATTCCATGAATAATGATCAATAATTCCATGAATAATGATCAATAATTCCATGAATAATGATCAATAATTCCATGAATAATGATCAATAATTCCATGAATAATGATCAATAATTCCATGATAATTCCAAAATTACTTTCTCGCCAGTCCCTTAATATTCAGCATAAAATAAATTAGAAAAATATTCAACTTTGTAGTAATTTGTTGTCCAATACTAAATGTAACGAAAATTCAAAAAAAAATTATATATATATTTTCTTAATATTTTGCTGAACCACACTATGAAATTTCATTGTGGTATAGAACAACAGTTCCATGATTCAAGAACATAGCGTATCTTAATGATATGCAGAGAACAGAGGTCTTGTTTTCCACTTTCAAATACAAAAAAAAAAAAAAATAATAAATAAATAAATAAATAAAATAAAAAATAGTTTATTGTGAACAAACGAATAATAAACCGAAGAAAATGGCTGTGAAGAGCGGCCCGGTTTAATCGGTTTAAGCCCCTCGGTTTAAAGTAATTACAAATTGAAATGAGATTAGTACTACGATATTTGAAATTTAAACACTACGTTTTCTACAATTACGATTGCATATGCTTCGAAAACTATGACAAATATCAAACATTATGCTTATTTTCCTATAATAGTTCATATTAGGTTTAATTATAAAATATCATTTGAAATCGTAAGCGTTTATTTTAATCTTCAAAATATTAAGTCAAATCGTTAGATACTATAAAACGGGGCAGGATTTATGCTTGCTTTACGTCCATTTTATCAGAAATCCCGCGATTTCTTCGAACATGTATATATGGAAGATTCTGCACTATGTTTGATGAATCGTCAAAGTAAAGCACAATACTGGTATACACATATATCTAAGTCATTAATTGTAGATTATGTGATTGTGAAGCTAATGACAACACGGGTGATGTGTATAATATGGATAAACAATATTCTAATAGTTTAGAACACCTCATGGATGCAGAGGATTACCTTAAAAGGAATTTTTTGAATATATCAACTGGGAAATAGATTTTGTTAAAATTTATAAAGACTGTTTCGTATCATGTTTTTCACTGAATACGCATTCTCATCAACTTTCTCGTTAGAATTATTTTCTCTTGTAGTTGTTAACGAATTACAATACACTTTAAAAGAGAGTTCATATCAAGATTTCTGTTCCGGGATCTTCAGTTTAACGTGGATTCTGAACATTAACAAACATCCATACCACCTCTAGGATTCGAACCTGAAGCCTGTGATACCTAAAGTAAGAGGGTTAGAAAATTGTTCACCACGCCGCGACAAAAAGTTGAAGCATAAATCAAATTTGAATACTGTCATAGAAACACATCGGAATCTTTATTAAAATAGTACAAGGTATAATGTAAACAAAGATTCAAAAGTTGTCTTGACTAATCGTTATCAAAAGCAATCGTCGAAGCTGCTGTTAATACTTCTGTCAAAATACATCAATGACTACAAAAAGATTTACATTTTTAAATTCCCTGGAAATTATTTCTTCTTCGTATATAAAAATGATAAAACAAATATATTATATTAACATGAAAAATTAATTCTTCTCGCGCCATCATGCATGCATGATCCTATTCTAAACCTTGGCAAAAAGATTACCGTAAATTTCATTCTAAAAATTAATGCGTCTACAAATCCAACGCTGCTAAATCTCCCTTATTATGATCCGACCACGCGCCATGCGAAAAAACGCCCGCGTTCTATTTACTTTCAAGACTTCAGTTCATTCATTCCCCGTGGCTAAAAGAATTCACTTTGACCCGGGGTGAAAAAGCTCTGTGCCAGACATTTCACTCTCTCGTTTTGATGCGAACTTCATTCTCCGATTCCAAAAAGAAGAACCCTTTCTAGTTTAGAATCACTTTCCGCCACTGTAGTTTATTTTGATAGCTTCGGAATCGCTCTTTTCTTTCAAGGTCGGTAAAAACGTCGAACTTCGAAACGATATAGTTTTGGTTTGTTTATAACTCTACCCTCCCCTTCCCTTTTCTTTTTCTCTTCAGCCAGCCAGAAGTTTTCGTGGTTTCGTAACGGTTATTTTGTAACTCCTTTTAATCGCCAGAGTTTTTATTTTTAAAAACTTTTGTGAACTATTATTTTAAATTTTGTATTTACTAACCTTTTTACTCCTGTAAATTCTCTCCGAGCGTGGGCTCGTTTAATATTCTTTCTTTAGCTCATCTTTTGGATTTTAAAATTTTGTTTTTTAGTAATAATTATCGATATGGAGGTACGGGAAATTCCCTGGTACTCCAACTAAACACCTACCGTTACGTTACGTTACATTGCCCTTACATGTGTAAAAAGGTTAACTAACTTTAAAAATAAAGAAACAAATTATCTAAATGTAGGTTAGAAACCAGTGAAACGTAATCATACTTTATAATAAGTATGATGACTTTATAATAAGTATAAGTATGACAACATCAAAAATTACTGGAGGAATTGCAATCAATCACCAATCTCAGTATACACTTTTTCAAATAGCTATGTTTTACACAATCTTATATTTAAAAAAAAAATTTGCAGAGAACATTAAATCTTGTAAATTAAGCAATATTTTATAAAAAATAAAAACCAAATCAAATTTTCAGAATACGCAAAAGAAATCTGAACTGAAGTTACAAGTTCTATGTCAAAGTTGCTTTTGTAGAACTTCACGAGATTTTAATCTTATTTAATCAGGAAAGAAAAAAAAATAGCTTGTCATTACGAAAAATAAAATGAATTTGATTTAAGGAATTTGCGTTTTTACTATTCCAACCCAGTTGGTTCCGTGCTCAGAAACTGGTGTTGCGAAATTGAATAATTTACTTAAGAGGAAATAGTCTTTCAGCCTAAATTGCAAAGATTGTTCAGGAAAGTTTAGTATGTTGTCCAAACTTTAACAATGAATTGCAAAACAACTGCAATTATTTTTTAACTTCACAGTGGATGGTAAAGAATTTTGCATAAGATTGGTAAAGATTTCTTTTTTATCATGATGCACTACAAGCGATACGAAAAATGAAGCTAAATTTGAAACTGCCCACACTACAACTAACAATTTATTTTGCAGTTGTAATTGTTAAGAGTATGTTTAATTAATGAATTATATCAGTTTACGAGTTTGAAGGGTTTTTTTAAAATAAATCTATGCTAATAATATTTTCTTTAATGCAAAATATTTTGAAGCTTTTTTTTTTAATTTTGCATAATAAATGCCATTTGTACGGGGTATGCTAGTGTGGGATTGAATGCCGGTAAGCGGATCTTCAAAGTGGGAAAATTGATGCTTCACCTTGTTCCTTTTGTAAGGTTTCAGTCGCATTAATTTTTCCACCTTCTATACACGTTAAACTTATCATTATCTATATTATTAGAAATCAGTTTAGTTTAATAGTTTTAAACGATTTGAAACTTTTGAATTTAAAACTTTCCAGCAATTTCGTTTTTTTTGCAATTAAGAAAGAATATAGGAGTATATTCAATTTCATTTAAACAGAACACCTACATAATAGAACAGTTCAACTTCTGATTGCTATGCAAATATGAATTATATCACAAAATGAATATATATATGTTGTATCTTAATCCACTTTAAATTTCAATTTAATATTTTTTTTCAGCATTTAGTAAAGCAATAAATTATTAAAATATCCTGTAGTTGGTATTTCATAACGATGATTTTTATAACATTTTTTAGTGATATATTTCATAAGATCCACGTATTTAATCCATATTAAATTTCTATTGAACATTTTTTCAGCGTACATTAAAGATCCAGTAGTTGTTATTTTGGGACCTGATGGCCGGATGACTAGTGCTCTGGCGCACCCTGGCCACAGGTTTCAGCCCCAGTTGTGTCATGGATGTTTATAGGATTCGGAATCCACTTTAAGCCGTACGTCTCGGTCTGATGTGACTGTAGATAATAGTACTGGCAATCCTACTCCCTAAAAAGAGTCTCGTGTGCCTTCGGGCTGGGCGATTAATAAACTGATCTTACTCCTTAAAAAGAAAACATCTCCTGTTTCGAAATATATCAGTAGGTAACCGGCCTTTCTCAATATGCGCCAATGAAGAAATTATCCATGGTAATGAGGAAACAAAATTTTTGAAAGATATATTATTAAATTACATGCTTAGAAAAACTTAAATGAAAAATTTAAAAATTCAACCACGTTTAGAACAGAGTTACGAAAATGCATATTTTACAATACTTTTCTTCAAAAGCTTTCATCATGGAGTTGGAGATTTATTTGGGAGGATTCTTTAACTTTATAATACTATAAAACAAAAAAAAACAAAAAAAACACTCCACATTTTTAGGAAGTTAATGGCAATAACATTCACCAAACTTAAAATTGTTTATTATTTTTTTTCCCCCAGTATTGTAGTTCTTTTTATTGAGAATATGCAAGCTTTAAGTAGATTCCTAAAAGTCAATTATCAAAAATGTTTATATTCCAAGTTAAAAAAAAAAAAAAAAAAAAAAGCTATTTTCCTCGAGTTTTCAGACAGCAAATAATAAGGAATCATTTATGATATGAAATTATTTGCATTAATTAAAAAATAGAAATTATTTACCATAATTTAATATAACAACATTTATAATTTAGACGTTTGATAATTGTTTTTATAAGCAGATTATTATTTCCTATTCATAGGTCGTATTTAATAGAGGAAATTCCTTACAATTTAAAAAAAAAAAATCTTATATATTATTCCTTGTTATATATATATATATTACCCTGTTATATATATTTTTAATGCAAAGGCTACAATTTAGAAAACTGAAATTTCTCATGAAACTTAAGAAATTTTCTATTGGAAAAATACAAACTTTTTAAACACCGCGATAGCAACTGGATGCAAAAATAGAATCAAAACTAATTACCTGCAAATTCAGAGATTGAAAGTTTTTCTGCAATAGGGTATTTCCTATAAGTTCTCTTTCCTAAAATACATTTTCTTTAAATGTTTCAATGGACTGTTTAACCAACATTTACATTACTGTTTTTGTATGTCTCTATTGCCACAACTTTTCAGAAATTCTTAAAAACTAATATCCTTCAACTACAGCGCTCTTCAGTTTGACAAATCGCTGTAGGGTCACTTTTCTGCACACTTGTGCTACGAAAACCTGAATCTACAATTCAAGTGGATTCGTAACCACTAACAAACTTTAATGTCATCTCCTGGATTCGAACCTGAACTCTGAGCTACCCAATACAACATCGCTAGCCACTTGACCATCGGACTCCAAGAGCAATTCCGATTCCACTCAATGCCCGACTCTATACTACCCAATACGACATCGCTAGCCACTTGTCCATCAGACGCCATGAGCAATTCCGATTCCACACAATGCCCGACTCTATACTACCCAATACGACATCGCTAGCCACTTGACCATCGGACCCCAAGAGCAATTCCGATTCCACACAATGCCCAACTCTATATTACATAATACGACATCGCTAGCCACTTAACCATCGGACCCAAGAGCAATTCCGATTCCACACAATGCCCAACTCTATACTACCCAATACGACATCGCTAGCCACTTAACCATCGGACCCAAGAGCAATTCCGATTCCACACAATGCCCAACTCTATATTACACAATACGACATCGCTAGCCACTTGACCATCGGACCCCAAGAGAAATTCCGATTCCACACAATGCCCAACTCTATATTACCCAACACGACATCGCTAGCCTCTTGACCATCGGACCCCAAGAGCAATTCCGATTCCACACAATGCCCAACTCTATATTACCCAATACGACATCGCTAGCCACTTGATCATCGGACCCCAAAAGCAATTCGGATTCCACACAATGCCCAACTCTATATTACCCAATACGGCATCGCTAGCCACTTGACCATCGGACCCCATTATCAATTCCGATTCTACACAATGCCGAGCTCTATACAATTTTTAAAATATTCAGTATAACAATAAATATATATTTTTATTTCTGGAAGCAGATTTTAAAAACTAAAGATTTTTAAGACAAATTTATCTAATATTCGATTTTATGGAGATTTATTTTGTCGGTAACATATAATAATGTTTAGAACGACTCATTTTTATTTCTTCTCATAACATTTTAATTTTCTAGAATATATTTCTGGGAGAGCATTTTATGTTTAAGGTTTTTAAACTTTTTTTTATGCACGGCAGTCATGTTTTCGCATTAGTGCAATTTTCCTTTTTTTTTTTAAATTCCTTAACTTTTATCATGCTCGCCAAATAATTTTATTTGCTTTATATTGTCTTCAGATCTTGAAAGGTCACATAAAATTATAAAAATGACCGATTTTTTTGAATTTTTACAAATGAAATAATTAAATGGTGAAAACCGAAACTACTTTCTTCCCAACCCAATAGTATTCATTTTACAATAAATCAACCAAATATCCCTCTTTCGCCCTAGTACTTGTAGTGTCTAACAGTACTAAATGCAGCCAAACTTCGAAAACACACATTTTCTTTATATTTTGCTGCGCCACACTATGATATTTCATTTTGATATAGAACATCAATTCCACGATACAAAAACGCAGGGCATCATAATGAGATGCAGAAAGCATCTTGTTTTCCCCTTTCAAATACAATAAATTGGTTTATTATGAACAAACGACTAATAAATTGAAAAAATTGCTGTGAATAATGACTCGGCTTAATCGGTTTAAGCCACTAGGTTTAAAAACGTCATTACAAATAGAATATTTTAAATTTACACACTCTTTTTCAACGATTACGAATGAAACGCTTCCAAAATTATGACAAATATCCAAAAGAATTTTTCTGCAATAGGTGTTTGTGAAGATAATGACACTATGGGTGATATATATGGATAAACAATATTATCTTTTAGAACACTTGATAAACGCAGAAAATTAACTTAAATATAAATCTTAGAATATACAGTGGATAAAAAAAGTATTGGCAATTGCCTATAAATGATCAGATTTGCTAACAAATTATGTTTATAAATTTTATTTTAACATAGCGATTACAGAAGGAGAAAAGATATACAAATATAACGAAATTTTCATTTAAATATTTTTTTAGTCAAAATCTACGAGAAAATCCAAAATTTACATGATAAAAAAGAATTGGCAAAATTATAAGCGAAATCAAAGTCAGTATATGTTTAGTACTTTGTATGCATACCTTCTGCATCTATAACAGCTTGTAATCTATTTCTCATAGAGGAAACTAAGGTCTTTGTTGTACTGTTAGGAATTTTGTGCCACTCTTGCAAGAGTAAACGTTTGAGGTCGTCTTTACTTGAAATTTTATGTTTCTTGATTTCTAGATCCAGCAGATGCCATAAATTTTCAATTGGATTGATGTCAGGCGATTGAGGTGGGGTTTTTAATTGGCGAGGAGCATTGTAGAGTAGCCATTCACGGGTGAGATTCGCTGTATGCTTGGGGTCATTGTCTTGTTGAAAAACGAATGATGTTCCCAAGCCAAAATTTTGGGCACTGATTTTTAAGTTATGGCGCAAAATGTCAATGTATGTACGTGCTGTCATAATACCATCAATAAAATGAAGGTTGCCAATTCCATTAGCTGCCATACAGCCCCAAACTAAGACGCTGCCTCCACCATGCTTTACAGAAGCAGATAAATGTTGCTTTTCCAATTCAGTATTTGGCCTCCTCCACACATATCGTCGTCCATCACTGCCGAAAATGTTAAACTTTGATTCGTCTGAAAAAATAACTGTGTTCCTAAACTCTTCAGATAAATCAACGTGGGATTTTGCGAAATCTAACCTCTTTCTCCTATTTATTTCCGAGATGAATGGTTTCTTTCTAGGTACCCTTCCATAATAACTTCTCTCGTGTAAAACATTCCGTACAGTCTGTACGCCAAAAGTCTTTTGCGAAGTGAAAGCAACATCTCTAGCTATCTGGGGTGCACTTATTTTAGGGTTTTTCTTAACCTTGTTAATAATGACACGTTCTTCTCTTGTAGAAAATATTCGAGGTCTTCCACTTCTAGTTTTATTTTCCGTTGTTCCTGTTTCCTTGAACTTTTTTACAACATTTCTGACAGTAAATAAACTTATATTGAACTGCACTCCTATAGCCCGATAAGTTAAACCTTCATTTCTGACCCTAATCAGCGTGTTTTTAACACTAACTTCCAATCCTTCGATTTCGAAGTTATTTTACTGCAGTAATCGCAAAATAATGCATAGACACTTTTGGAGTAGTTTTGCAGACTTTATACCGGTAGAGTTTCTTATCAGTCGAAACACGTGACTTCAATGTAACAAAATTTGCATAGCAGTTAAAACTTTGCCAATATTTTTTTGACATGCAAATTTTCGTTTTTCAAAGAAAAAATCGTATAAAATGCAAATTAAAATGAAATTTTTACTATTTTTATCCATCTAAGATGTCTTGTATTTAATTACGACAGCTAAAATTGCATAAAATTTTGTCAATATGAATAAAGTAAGGCAATTGCCAATACTTTTTTTACCCAATGTACTTACTGGGAAATGGATTGTAGTAAAATTCCCGAAAACTGTTTCATAGCATGTTTTTTAATGAATACACATGTGCATCAACTTTCTCTTCTGCAATGTATTCATTTTACGTCTCTTGGGGATCTGGATTGCAAAATGCAGTAGTTTTTTTTTAAAAGAAACATCTTGTCGAGATTTCTGTTCCCATAGATTATTTTTGTACCTCAAAATTTTCTCAATTAATTTTCGTAATTCTGTTCTTCACTGTCTTCTGATGTCACTTGATATATGCTGTCCGAATTTTCACCGAATTTCCTTGTTTCTATAAATAGCGTGTAAAACAGGTAATTTGAACTGCACCCCTTTTTCACTGTAGTTGTGCTCCTTACCACTGGAATATGAGTAGTACAAAATAAATTCACAAATTATTTCTTAAAAAGAAATTATGCCGTAGTTTTAAATCTGTATACAGTCCGCGGCTCATTTGGATTATTATTCAGAAAATGTCGAGGCACTAGCCATTAGGCCATAATGCAAGAAGATCGAGTATTATCGAGTCCTATTTTTTTATGTACACAGCAACTTTTTAAAATGATTCGTCTGCCTTTTTGAAAGAAATCCTTCATTGACAAAAGTGACTTTTCATAATCAATATGTAATAAAAGAAATTAATTCTTATATAGGAATATAAAAATAATAGTTGCATTTGTTTCTCGATATATTTTTGAATTTTTGAGAAATATGAATGTCTGGAATTGAAGGAGAACTTTATTAAATATTTGGAAGAAAATGAAAAATTGAAAATTTTAAGAAATGCAGTATCAGCAAAACTATTATGATTGAAATTTTTAAAAAATGCTAGTTGCATTTAATTAGAAATTGAAAAAAATTCATTGTTCATAGAAAATTTAGAATACAATTTTTGGTGATTTCAGCATTAATGTAATAAAATTAATTTGAATTTGTTATGTGAAGTAAGAAATTAGAACAGAAATAAAGTCAAAACCAAGTGAGAAGATAAATATACTGAGATATAAAATGATTTGCGCTTATAATATAAAATATTTACTTATGTATTATAAATTTTTTAATATGAATAATGTGGCCGTCTATAAAATCTATATTTAATACAGAAAAAGTTCTGATTGTATCTAAAAGGGTTGTCTTTTTCGAAAACACAAATTTGGAATGGAAGGATGCCGAAATAATATTCCAAGAGGTTTTTAATCCGTTCAATCATTTATCTATAGGATTTCACTTCTCAAATAGTAATGTGAAGAAAAGAAAATGTGAATTAAAAGAATGAGTTTTAAATAACATTTTTTTTATATTTTACAGGCATTTCTTCATTTTAAACTATTTATATTTACTTAATATTTCAAAAGCTGTTAGTACTGATAATTATCTGAACTATCAATAACTCTTATTTATCAAAATATCCATAATAGCAATGTTAATTTCTCCTTAAAAGACGGATTCTCATTTCATTCTGCCGACAAGTCTGCGATTCTACATGGGAAATAAATTTTCGACTGAAAAAAACATTAGAAATACCTCCATAATATCAAAAATTAAATTTTACGAAATACAAATGCTATATCAAAATTACTAAAATAGCAGTAAATTTCATTTACCAAAAAACATCTGCGTGGTGAGAGTTCAATGTCTCTGTACTTCAAGTATCAGACTTGCAATTTGGAGATTTATGCTGTCTAACTTTGTATAATCTTAACTTATTCAAATGCTATCGAAATAAAGTAAGCAAGTTTGGATTTTATTATGATGTAATACACTAATCAACCAACATAAATTTTACGTTTTTTATTCTATGTTGCCACGCAAGGTTTTACTTTTTATAAGTATTTTCTTAAGCTGTTGCACCACAAATTCTAAATACCTCTACCCAATGTTTGCAACTCATTTCATGAAATGCTTTAAGAGATCTGACGTCAGAACTAACCACTTTTGTTTCGATACAAGATTTTAAATGTTCTACTAATTGAATGCGACGGAATCAACCTATTAAAAAAAATCTAGTATAAAATTCTCCCGATTATAGTTTTCGTTAAGATTAGGTTACTTTTACATCGGCGGTTAATTTGGCAGGATTACAATATATCATACTCAGAAAACGTAATATTATTAAAAATATCTTTAATTCATAATTGATTATGATTTGTTTAATTGTAACAAATGTTTAATGCTTGAAAATTGAATATTTGATTTAAAATTAAAAAATAGAATCCTGTATCTGATTAATATACGTTTCGTATAAAGGAAAAAAATATCCTTTATTTTACTTTCTTTCAATGTTTTTAGTCGACCTGATGACCTACTCGGTCAGCTCTCATTGGTACCACATGCTTTAGGTTCGAATCCTGGCTGTGGCATGGATAATGATAGTAGTTTGGAATAGATTTTAAATATCTGGACCAGTGTAACGTGCCCGTGGCAATGTGCGCAGCTGGCATGCAGGAGGTCTCCGCTTCGAATAAGCTGGCGGCATGGTTGAAGTCACTCTTTCAGAAACGAAGAGATTCGATGGCGATTGTGATAATGCGTCTCGGCACCGATAGTCGAGCTGCCTGGTGGGAGTTTACCCGGATTTCCTCCCTAAAAAAACCTAAATGCTGGGCAGATAACCTTCAAAATCCTTCCGGAACGCACGTTCATCCCCATTCACTCATCGGCTGGTTACTCGTGGTATGCGTGAGACCCACCGATGTTCAACCCCCTTTTTCTACATGGTAGGCATGGATGGTTGTTAGTGCAGTTATATGCAGAAATAATTTTTGTTGCAAGATCCATGACTTTATTGAATATTGATCAATTGATTTTCATGTCAATTATTTTACCATTTTTTGAGCAATTGTTGCTTGTTTTGACGTGATATTTCGGAAGCGTTTTTTTTTTTTTTTGTTTTTTTCTCTCTTTGGATACAAACTATTCTATGTGAACTTAAAATGTAAATAAATTTTATTTTAAAATTACTAAATATTAAACGTTTTCAACTTTATTTATTCTGATAGAAGGAACTTTTATAAATAAATAAGTAAATTTTAAAGATAAATTAAAATTGTCAAATTTAAGATTCTTTCAAAATTACATATTAATCCAGATTAGAACAGCTTTTAATGTATGTTAACTCATTTAAAAGCTATCATAACTATCATAATAGGTTTACGATAAACTGGTTTTAATTTAACTTTTCCTGTAACAGAAAAAACTCAAAAATTCAAATTAAACAAAAACTTTTAAAGTGTAATTTTCTTTTTAAATTTCCATCCAAAGCTGGAATTTTTGTTGACACTGTTCAAAGTAAAATAAGTTTGGATCATTACACATTTTAAAAGCAATCAAAGCGAGATTTATTTGAAAAAATAAGAAAATACTTCATTATTTACACAGTAATAAAATGAGATTTACTAGAATTATCCAGAACTCCACTTTCAATATCAAAAATTGATAAGTAGCATTAAATAATAATAGAATAAACAGAAACATCGATTCCAAGGTGAAAATTCAATTATCATAATTGACATCTTGATCGATATATAAAATACTCGAAATAATTTTTTGAAAGTATTTAAGCGTTCAAGATGAAAGTCAGAACATTCGAATCACTACAAGAAACAAATGAAATACAAAAGAATGATGAAAAATTAGTTTAAAAAATGTCAAAAAGCTTCTATGAAATTGTAACGTAAATTTGACATTTCTCAGATACCACACAAAATCTAATAACTTCAATGCATAACAGAATACAAGAAGTTTTTATTCACAAGGTCAAGTCGCACGATGGTAAATTATTTCAATAATTTAACGTCGTTGTAAATATATCCATTAATAAAATTCATCTATTCATTTTCGTTTAATTATTTCAATAATTTACCATCGTCATAAATTCAATTGAATATTTTATAATAATTTCTTTTCCTTGAAATATATAACTATACCCTTTTGATTAAGTGATTTTTTAAAAATATATATTTTACATATTTGATTTAATTAATTTTACATAAAATTGTTAACACATTTTGTAATTTAATACAAAAATATTGCAATTTCTGTATAAGAAATTACACAATAAATGCAATTCTTATGGGTTTATTTTGACGTGTTTTAGACTATAATTAAGTGGTCTTCAAAGAGAGATAACTGATCATATTATCTGGACTTTCTTTTAAGTCTCAAATGCATAGAAGTTTTATAAACATCTATTTGTTTTAATAATCGTTGTCTATTTTATCAATTAAATAGATCAATATCTTTAAATAATTTGAAGTTTTTGAATGTTAATTTGTCCAGCAAGCAATTATAAGAAGAACTTGCATTTATATAGCTATAAATATAATCCTTTCATTTAAGCAAAACTCACAAGTAATAGAAAAACGAAAGATGTTTCCGTAATTTGTGAATTTATTTACCTTAATTTCATTTCGTTTGTCGGTATAAATATTGTCACAGAATGAATGTTTTAATTATACAAAAAGTTTTGTTTTGATTGTAATATTTCATGTTTTTAATATTGAATGTAAAAATAAGCATTCATAACAAAAAAAAAAAAAATGTCAACATATTTATTCAAATGACAAAAGTGCATTACATCATGTATAATAAAAGCATATAGAGAAATAATGGTATTTAAAATAAATGAAAAATATATAAAATATTATAAAGCAATTATTTATTTTAAAATTCTAAAACTAGTTATGCAAACAGCATAAAAATATAACTTAATCATATCATGTAGTAAAAATTTAGCAATGCAGATAAGAAATGGAATTGCCAGGAACAATAAAAAAAGTTAATTAGTCAAAAGTCAATGTCAGTCTATCAAAAAGTCCAGTTGAAAAAATAAAAAAGAATTTTATTTATCATACTACAATTTCACTTTCGAATGAATGCGCATGTGTCTGATTAATAGGTATCTTTGCGAGAAACTTTTTCCACATGTGTCGCATGCGTGTGGTTTCTCTTTCGTATGGGTACGATAATGTTGGATTAAAGCTCCTTTCTGACGAAACGATTTAGTACAAAATATGCAAATATGTGGTTTTTCATTTGTGTGAATCAATAGATGGTTTTGCAAATTGCCTTTTTGAGAAAATTTCTGATCACAAATTTCACATTCAAATGGCTTTTCATTCATGTGGATACGCAAATGCCTTTTTAAATTGGAATTTGATGAAAATCTTCTCTTGCAAACTTCGCACTCGTAAGGCCGTTCGTTGGTGTGGATTCGGTAGTGAACAAGTAAGCCTTTTTGTTGCGTGAATTTTCTTTTGCAAAATTCACATTCCTGTGGCATTTCTTTCGTGTGTGTAAGCATATGAATCTTCAAATTTGACTTTTGGCTAAACTCTCTTTTGCAAATTTCACACGCATAATTTTTCGTTCCAGAATGCGTAAGTGAATGCCTCTTTAAATCTCCCTTTCTTATAAATGCCTTTTGGCAAACTTCACAAACATATGGCTTAAGACATTTGTGAATTGGCGCATGCTGAGATAAATTCCTTTTCTGTTTGAACACTTTACCGCAAGTCTCACACTTGTAATGATCTTGTTTAGTGTTCATGCTAAATGTTGACATCATTGAAAGATTTATTAGAAATTATATAAGGCCAATGTTAGAATTGCCGTAGTTTCTATTCAACGTGTTCTTTGTATAATCTCTTTCCTTGATTATTTTCAGCTGTTATCCACTGAAGTTCCTTATATTCTACAGAAAGAAATAGATATTAAAAGTGAATAATATTGATATTCATTTTAATATTTAACAGTAGATTTTATTTATTAAATTAGTATATTTTCTTTAATTATTGACATTTTTTAAACACACTCCTTTGAAACAGAACAAGATAATACATAAACATCTATTAATATTTAAAAATGTTTTTTTAATTTCGTTAGTTTTTTTTCTGAAAAAGAGGTTGTTCTTATTTAAATTGGTTTTCTATGAATACTGAAATAGTTATTTTTTTAATATATGGATTTAATAAAATTTTATACTATTTTGAACGTTGATTTCTCCGATAATTCTTATACAACTGAATATTTTTACTAATTGTTATTTATTATTACAAAATTTTCATTTGAATTATTTCATTTCAATATGTCAGGAGTAAACGATATTAAACAATATTCATGTCAAACAAATATTAATCAATCCCACATGTAATTCAAATGTAAATGGCTGGTAGTACTAAAATGCGGAAAAACCTCAAAACATTTTTAATTCTTATGCTTAAAGGATATTTTAGATCGACCTCAAAAATTGTTTCTTCATATGAACTACATCGCAAAAAGAATATATTGTAAATTTAAAGTTAATATGGGTATGAAGTGCATAGAATCCTGGTACCTTTTATCCCCATACTAACTTCACATTTCAATTTAATATTTTTTAAGCATATAGTAAACAAATAAAATGTTAAAGATCCTGTAGTTGGTATTTTTAAAACATAATAATCGTGAAGCAACCTTTTTCTATGCTATAACATTAAATTGCGCATGTTTAGAAAAACCATAAATGAAATTATTAAATATTCAACCACGCTTAGAACATGATTTCATAAATGCATTTTTTACATATCTTTTCCTCAAAACGTTCTTGTCAATAGTCAATGAAACTGGAGATTTATTTCGAATGATTCTTTTTAAGTTTTTAAATAGTATAAAACAAAAAAAAACATTTTGCATTTTACATTAATTGCAACAAACTTTAATGTGACAATGATTTTTTTTTTTCTTCTTTTTATGATGAATATGAAAGCAGCGCATTACATTACTAAAATACTTACCTAAAAAGTTTATATTCAAAGCTATATTTTTACCAGTTTTTAAATAGCAAATTTTCTATTCATGAGTTGAAATTATTTACCTTAAACAAGAGAACAAAAATAAATTTAATATATTTATTATAATACTTACATTGAAGACATTTGATAATTATTTTTATTAGCACATTATAATTTACTAATAAGTCGTAGTTTAAAAAAACTCCATAGATTTAGAAAGGAAAATTCTTCGACAAATAAATATTTCTCTTGTAATAACAAATATAGAAACAGGTGGGGAAAAAATGAATACTACAGTCAAATTATATACAGTATAGGCGATTTTAGGAAAATAAGATCTGATAGTATATGTGAAATTTTATTTTTTCATTAAAAACATTACATTCAGAAATTGTTTTTTTATTAAGTGGAATAAATGGATTTAGATTAGATGCAATGGGTTTAGAGGTGAAAAATATTTCACTGGAACATTTAAAAAACTCTCAAAACTTATATAAACATCTGCAAAAAAAAATGCATCAAAATTACGATTAATTTGAAGTTGTTACAATTTACGTTCTAACGTTAAAAAGACATTTGTATTTTAGCCTTTTATAAAATAATCAGCACAATAATATTTCAGTGATTGAAATTAATTTAATTAAAAATATTGAATTACTATTTAATTTCTGCAAAAGAAAGCACAGCAATTAAAATTATTGGACAAGTAAACGTCTTTTTGAACTCTTTTCAAACAATTCAAAGTGAACACATATTTGAGTGACCAATAACATTTAACAATTGTAAATCAAAATATAACTACTGTGAAATCCTAGCATTAATCAATTAGTCTCTAAAATAACTTCTTACTTCAAATTATTGAAATTTCCCATCCTTGAAAATACACCAGTGAAAAGATATTTCCTTTGTCTTATGCATACATTGTTTAAGCTGTTATTCAAATGAATCTCCTCTTGTAAGCGTGGTTTTGCCCACGCATGCGCCCTCCTACCCACTGCAAGGGCACCCCTTGCGGCGTTCGGGGAGGATCTCAACTCCGTGGCTTCTGTTGAGAAACATTTACTCTACTTTCTCTCACCTGACTTCGGTCATCTTTGCATTTTTTGGACGTTTATTCTTTTGTATTTTTCTTCTTGTAATTGTTATTATTGTTTTACTTGTATTTGTCTTGCCATTGGAAATAAAAATAAAAAATAAAACTTTTTCACATTCCGAGAGAAATAATATTTCGCACAGTCATGTGTATTCATTGGACTACAAACTCTCGTACTGACAGGAAGTATATTACTTTATCCAGCGTGTACCTGAGTAACTTTTTTCTTAGCCAGAAGTAGAATCCTTCTACTTAAATATATGTCTTTAAATCTATTAATGTTGTATGTTAAATATTGTTTATCTTTAATTGCAATTGTGCTGTTGTTTACGTGCTTGTAAAATAAACCTGTGTGTTAAAGTTACATAAAACTACCTAAATGACGAATTTTCTTCAATTTTATAAATGTAACAATTTGTATAATATTTTAAAAAATTATTTCTTTGAAACTTTTCAGTGAATAGGGTTAAAATATAACTAATACTATTTCATTAATTAATTGCCATTTGCAAAGTGTCTTAATTATACAAAAATGAATAAAATCTTTAAAATCATTGAAATTTGAAATTAATATTGATTACGATAATTTGTATCATGCATATTAAACATTTATTTATATGCAATCTTGCCTAATTTAATATAATATGATAAAACTTTTTATTTGTACGATTTATTGATTTCAAAATACGATCTTAAAATAATAAAAATATTGTTTTAGATTAATACTATTAACTAAATATCGAAATTATAAAATCTCCAAGGAAACTGTTCACTATACTCAATTTTTTAAACTACAAAAGAAATATTTTAATTATTTTATGAAAAAACATTAGCAGGATAATATATTAAACAAGATATACCACTATAATACCACCACTGTTACTACGTTAAAAATTAAAACAATTTGTTTTATAGTTAACATTCCGATTGTTATTATACGACGTAAAAATCAATATTCATACCAAGAAAACAAACATTTATTCAAATTCAAAAATGAATTACCCCGTATATTATGAAAGCATATAAAATAACAATGACAATTAAAATAAAATAAAGCAATGCAAAATATTATAAAACTAATTATCTCAACATTATAAAGGCGATTAAGCAAACTGCGTAAAAATATTTCTTACAGGTCATTCATTAAAATATAACACTTGACATATGAAATGGAATTGTCAGAAGAACAACAATATATATATATATATATATATATACAAAAATTATATTTATATATATAAAGGAATTATCAGAGCACTCTTTTATTTACTGCAATTTCACTTTCGAATGTGTGCGCATGTGGCTCGTTAATTCGTCTCTTCGTGAGAAATTTTTTCCACATGAGTCGCATGCGTACGGTTTTTCTTGCGTATGTATACGATAGTGTCGCATTAAATCTCCTTTCCGTCGAAACAATTTATTAAACCACGTGCAAATGTATGGATTTTCATTTGAGTGAATCAATAGATGGTTTTGCAAACTGGTATTTTGAATAAATTTATGATTTAATTACACAAATGACTTTTTAAACTGAACTTCAGTGAAAATTTTCTCTTGCAAACTTCGCGCACGTATGGTTTTTCCTTGGTATGGGTTCTGTAATGGACATGTAAAGCACTTTGATGTCTAAATTTTCTTTTGCAAGATTTGCATTCATGTGCCATTTCTTTTGTGTGTATAAGCAAATGGGTCTTCATAACTTTTTGAGCAAACTGTTTTTTTGCAAATTTCACACGCAAACTTTTTCTCTCCAGAATGCGTAAATGAATGTCTTTTTAAAGTTCCTTTATGGTTAAATGCCTTTTGGCAAACGTCACAAACATATGGCTTAAGACCTGTGTGAATACGCACATGCTGGGATAAATTCCACTTACGTCGGAAAGCTATACCACAAGTATCACACTGATAATTCTCTTGTTTTGTGTTACTGCTAGAGGATGGCATGAGTGAAGGTTTTATAAGAAATAATATAAATTCAATGTCAAAAAAATGTCTTCGTTTTAATTGAGCTTGATCTTGCGTACTCTGTATGTTGATTATTTTTTAACTGTTGTCCACTGAAGTTCCTTATATTCTACAGGAACAAAATACATATTAAAAATGAATAATATCGATACTATTTAAAATAGTTATTAAATTAGTTATTAATAATTTATTCGTTAATAAATTAGTACATTAGCTATTATTGACATTATTCATTAAACAAAATCCTTTAAAAGAAGCCAATATATAAAAGTAGGTTAATAATTATTTCAAAATATTCCAAAATATTTTTAGTTTTTTCAGAAAAACAAACAACTGCTCTTATTTAAAATGGTTTTCTATAAATATTGAAATTGATCCATATAATAAAAAACTGACTACTATAATTTGTATATTGTTGATCATTTTTTCGAAACTTATACTGTGAATTGTTTTACTAATTTTTAATCATTTTTACAAAATTTGTTTGAATTACTTCATTTCACTATGTGGTAAGCAAACGATATTAAACATTATTCATATAGTCAAACAAATATCACTCAACCCCTATAGTAAATTTAAGAAATTCACTGATAGCGCTAAAATGTCCCAATACATCATAACATTCTTGTTATTGATCAAACATTTTTAATATACCTCAAAACATTCTTCGATCTCTCTTCCCAGATGCCAAAATATAATTTAATAACATCAAGATTCAAAAGAGGGATACAGTATTTTATTGTCATTCATTTATTAACAAACTAATGAATTTAATATTAAATGATACTAGAATAATAAACAATGGAATAAATTGCAACCAAAAAAGTCATTTAAACATAACATAATATAAAAAATTCCCGAAATTTTTTTGAAAGATTTTCAACATTAAAATGCCAGTCAAACACCTTTTCAATAACAATGAGAAACAAACTAATATTCAAAAGAATAAAAGTGTGATCAGAGGATTCAAGCCAGATTTCGCCACTAAAATATTACGTATCTAAACATTAAAAACGCTAAAATCTGCTAAATCAGACAGGTATATATTATAATTGTAAAACAGTCAATGGAAATTTAAAAAATGCAAAAACACAATTATATAAACATAGGACAGATAGCAATGAAATGAAGTCACACTGATAACACTAGAAAAAGATACTAGATGAAATATAACCAGTCACAAAACTCTTTGTACACCTATGAAAATAACAATGCATTAGAAAATCAAATTAAAAAAAAAATTAAATTCAAATTTACGACAGCATTAAATTTTATAAGTTAAGTACTATTTTAAGAAAAATAAAAGCCAAACTTTTCTAAATTATGCAAAAAAAATAAATAAATAAATTGACGCTACAAACATTGCAATTGGTCATCTACGTTACAAACATTTCACAACTGGTTTTGCGAAATATGATAATTAAGTTAAGGAGAAATAATAAGAACTTTCGCCTAAATTACAATGATTCCTGCTCCAATTCTATTGTACGAACCATTGTATTTCTAAACATGCTCAAATATCCTGCTCAGTGATAGTTTTAAATTTTCTATTTTATAAGTGAAAAGACAAATCTGAATATTTTAATATTTGTTCCACATACTTCAAGCACCTAAAACGGCTATAAAAAAACATAGTCGCCAATTTTGAATGACTTAATGCAATTACAATTTATATGTATTATGAAAAATCCCAAAGCACCGCATTGGACCAGCTGACCGAAAACATTCACCAAAACATAGCACGAATTTCTGAACATAGAAATGCATTTTAACGGTAGTATACAATTTGCAAAACTTCAACATTTCTTATCCAAAAAAATTATTTCCCAGTTTTAAGAAAGAAGAAATTTAATTCACTAGAAATATTCATTATCGCCATTAAACAGCACATCTTCACATAGTCCAGTACTATTTTCCACTGGAAACTTGTACAAGAAAATAATTAAGATTTTAATAAAGACAAATTTATTAGTTAAATTTAAATTATGTTGTATATATGCAGCAAAGTTTAATATCTCTGCATAACGATTTAATCTATAAAACAGTCACTGAATTTATACAATGGCCAATATTGCTAAAGAATATCCCTACCGAATGACACCCGTAAGAAATTGAAATCGGATCTAGTAAAATGATTAATTGAAGAAATGATTTCAACTATAAAGACATTATTCACTTTGAGGACTGGAAATTTATATTATGTTTTTATGTGAAAACAAAATTGGGCAAGTAAAACCTCTCTGAATTCCCCGAACTGCAGTAACGTAAAACTCGTAAATTGTAATTCGAGTATCTGGGGGGATACCATAATAGTACTGTACTTAATCTGGATAGATAAATAGCTGGAGTCAACTTGAATTTATTGACAATATGATGCATGAAATTCAAAGCGGGCATAAAGGGGGAAAATGAAAAAAATTCGATTGACGACATACTAGTAGACTTTAAAGATTCAGGTAGCATGGAAGAAACCGTGCTCTTAATTTGGTAGTGGAGACGCAGCAAGTAAAATTGGTAATTTATATTGAGGCAAATGATGATGAACTTTACTTGGAGATAAAAGATGTGTAGGAACTACTGACGATACATTACTGAAAACCGATTAGCAAAAAAAATTGTCAAACAGCAATGTAAAGAAACTGAAACTTCATCCGAAATCAAAATGCGACTGAAGTGAAAAAAGAAAACTCTAGATATCAGAAATGCAAAACTATTCAATGAATTCATTTCCAGAAACCCCAAATTAAATGCAAATTTACTTCTGTTATTGATAAACTACATTCATAAACCACGCATTAATATTAATTTTTTTTAAAGCGTTGCAATAAAATTATAATATGCCATGTAGTTTAACAATTTAATGAGATTTACATTTTGAACACCAATATTTTAATGGAGGTTCCAGAAATAAATTAAATGATTTTAACCAATTATTAAAATAGAATCCTACTTTTGAAAAGAATGATTTAGACTCAAGCCGTTAATCAAGGAAAGATTGGCCGTCGTTAACCAAAGCATCACTGTATTAATAAAGAATATTTTTAAACATTGGCAACCAATTAGAAAAATAAGGGGAAAATATTTTAACACCGCAACCGTTTTAAATAAATACAATATCCTGTACCTGTTAAATAATGTACCAGAATATTTTGGAATATTATTACAATTATCCTTTTTTAATATACGCAACTAGTTTGTAAATAGGGCATCAATCTTTCCAAATAAATTAATACGGGTTTCAAATCGATTAAAATAGTTTTCTTTATCATTTTTATATTTTAAAAAGATTATTCACTAATTTAAGGAAAAGAAAATATTAAGCATATTTTATATTTTGCAGCATTTCTTCGTTTCAAACGAATTATATTTGCTTAACCTTTCAAACCGGTCAATTATCACCAACTAACTGAACTATTAATAACATTTTGTAAAATATCTACAGTAACATTGTTAATTCCTCCTCAAAAATCAGCCTCTCATTTAATTCTGTCTAAAAGTTTGCAATTCTACATATATAGCAAATACATTTTCAACTGAAAAAATATTACAGACCCCTTAATAACATTATAAGTTGAATTTTATGAAGTACAAATATATGAATAAATTTTAATTAATCAACCACCTTCTGCGGGGATTGCGAGTTTAATATATCTCTTATTCTTCAAGTATTAGACTTCTAAATTTGAGATTTATGTTCACTATCGTTATATTATCTCAACGTACCCAAATGCTTTAAAAATAAAAGATCCAGTTTTAGTTTTAATATGATATAATATACTAAAGAACCAACACAAAATTTATATTTTTTTTAGTCTCTGTTGCTACAAAGGTTTTACTTTCAGTAAATATTTTCTTTGGTTGTTGCACTATAATTTCTACCCAATATCTCTGTCCAATATTTACAACCCATTTCAGTACATGGTTTAAGAGATGTGATGTCACAGCTAAACACGGTACAAGATTTTAAATGTTGGACTAACTAATTAAGATAAATCAATCAACATGTGATTATTTTACGTATTTCAATATGAATATTTTGGCCTTCTATACAATCTAAATTTATTGCAGAGAATGTGTTCTGATTACATCTAAAATGGATGTCTGCTTCTAAGGCGAAATGAACGGAAGGATAGATGCTTTCAATGCAATGCAGTTTTAATGTGTTCAATCATCGCTCTATTGGATTTCAAAGTTAAAGAAAAAACGGAAATTTTTGTATGCTGCAGAACTGATAAGGAATTACTTTCAGTCTGCATAATTTTTTTTTTTTTTTTTTTTTTGTGGATTTCAATGAACATTTTTTCCGCATCATATTTTTTAAAGACATAAGTCAATTTAATTGACATAGATCGTCACTATGGAATAGATTTCCTTAAGTGTTGCTTATGTTTTTTGAATTCATTTAATTAATGGCTCTATTAAAAAAACGTCGTAAACGATTTAATATATTAATTTTTAAGAAACCATTCAAATCTTCATAAAAACAACTCTGAAAGAATAAAACTGTAAAAAAATTTTCAATAAAAAGTCTCCTGTTCATATTTACATATTCTGATTTATTTCTCAGGGTTTGGTTTGGTTTGTCGCTCTACGATCATCTTGTGCACATTTTAGGCTAAACAGACCGGGACCTACAGTTTAACGTGGATTCCGAACCACTAAGATTATGCCACCGCCAGGATTCGATCCTGAAGCCTGGGATACTAAAGGCCAGAGCGCTAGACACTAGGCCACTTAATTTCTCAGAGACTACACACCCAATTTTTTTAAGGATGCCGTTTTTTCCTCTATTGAGTGAAAGTAGGGCCTGATGGCCGAATGGCTAGCGCTCTGGCTCTCGGTACCACAGGTATCGGGTCCCAATCCCGGCGGTGCCATGGATGTTTGTATGGATGTTTGTATGGATGTTTGTTGGAATATTATTACAATTATCCTTTTTTTAATATACGCAACTAGTTTGTAAATAGGGCATCAATCTTTCCAAATAAATTAATGCGGGTTTCAAATCGATTAAAATAGTTTTCTTTATCATTTTTATATTTTAAAAAGATTATTCACTAATTTAAGGAAAAGAAAATATTAAACATATTTTATATTTTGCAGCATTTCTTCGTTTTAAACGAATTATATTTGCGCGGTTCGAAATACACTTTAAGCCGTAGGTTCCGGTCTCATATAACCGTAGAGCATCACAGGGCCCAACCAGACTTCTTCTCACCCACATCATTCCCAAACTGTAAAGGGGGCAACTCAGCTCCAGGCACAGTGATGTGTTGCGGTGTAGTGTAATAGTAGTATTGAGTGAAAGCAAATACCAGGAACACCTGGACTTAGTTTAGAATCCAAATCTATATATTAGTTCATTTCCAGTCGTATCTAGAAATACTATTTTTCTTCAAAGTTCCAAGATTTTATTTAATTCAAATCGACTAATTTTTCACGTGAATTCTCTCAGCATTTCATACAAAAATTATTGCAAATTTCAACTGGATATTTTGGAAGTTTATGTATACCTTTTTGATGTAATTTTCTGAAAATAAATTATTTTTATTTTACCAGTTTGATTTGAGTTTTTTATATAATTTTTTTAACATATTTTGTAATTCAATACAAACAATATTGCAGTATCAGTATACATAACTACACAACAAATGCAATTTATATTGGTGTATGTTTAAGTGTTTCGGACTGTAGGCAAGTGGGTTTTCAAAGAATGAGAATTAATCATACTCTCCGGTCTTTCTTTTAGGTCTCGAAAGTGTAGAAAGTTTAAAAACATCTGTTTTAAAAATCGCTGTCTATTTTACAGAAATAAAATAGGATGGACAGCTTTAAACAATTTGAAAATTTTTAATTAGGATTTCTAACAAGTTTTCATTTTTCCCAGTACAATACCTTAGTATATAGTTATAAAATTAACCATTATAAAATTAACCATTTTAGTATTAATAATATAAAAGGCACTTTACGTAATTATAAATTTAAATAATGTGCTTTCATTTCATCATGTGGTATAAAAATTGTTACGAAAGGAATTAGAATCAAAATTAAATTTCATAATTAAGATTTTATGTTTTTAATATAGAATGTAAAAATAACTATTCCTGACAAGGAAATATTAACATATTTATTTAAGGAAAAAATGAATTGCATCATATATTATAAAAACATACACAGGAAAAATGATAATTAAAAATAATTACAAATGTTCATAAAAGTAATTTGTCTTAAAATTTTAAAACCGGTTATGCAAACCGCATAAAAATATAACAAAATTATAATTCAAATTTAACAATAGATATAAAGAATAGAATTGTCAGGAAAACAAAGAAAAAGTCGAAAAGATTTGTATAATTGAATTATTAAAATGCCCTTTTATTTGCCATACTTCAATTTCACATTCGTATGTGTACGCATGTGGCTCGCCAATTGGCATCTGTGTGAGAAACTTTTTCCACATGTGTAGCATGCGTGCGGTTTTTCTTGTATATGTATACGATAATGTCGCATTAAAACTCCTTTCTGGCGAAAGGATTTGTTACACAGTGTGCAAATGTGTGGTTTTTCATTTGAATGAATCCACAGATGTCTTTGCAAACTGGCTTTTCGAGTAAAATTTTGATGACAAATTTCACAATCAAATAACTTTTCTTTCTTGTGGACACGCAAATGAATTTTTAAATTGCAATTTAATGAAAATTTTCTCTTGTAAACTCCGCACTCGTAAGGTCTTTCGTTGGTATGAATTCTGTAGTGCACACGTAAACTATTTCGATGCGCAAATTTTCTCTTGCAAAATTTGCATTCTTGTGGCATTTCTTTCGTGTGCGTAAGCAAAAGAGACTTCAAATACGACTTTTGACTAAACACTCTTTTGCAAATTTCACACGCATAATTTTTCAACCCCGAATGCATAAGTGAATGTTTCTTTAAATTTCCTTTTTGTGTAAATGCCTTTTGGCAAACGCTACAAACATATGGCTTAAGACCTGTGTGAAAACGTGCATTCCGGGATAAATTCCTTTTCCGTTGGAACACTTTGCCACAAGTCTCACACTGGTAATATGCTTGTTTTGCGTTAATGGTAGATGTTGACATCGTTGAAAGATTTATTAGAAATTATATAAAGCCAACGTTAGAATTGACTTCGTTTCAAGTCAGGTGTTCTTGCGTGAGCTCTTTCCTTGATTATTTTCAGCTGTTCTCCACTGTAGTTGCTTATATTCTACAGGAAAAAAGTAGATATTAAAAATGAATAATTTTTTGATATTCGTTTAAAGAGTTAACAGTATTTTTTTATTTGTTATTAAATTAGTGTGTTTTCACTAATTTATGACATTCATTAAACAAAATCCTTTAAAACAGCACAAGAAAATATATGAAACTATGCTAATATTTAAAATGATTTTGGAATATTATGTTTTTTTATGTTATATGGATTTAATAAAATTTGTATATTATTTTGAACGACCATTTTATTATTCATGCTGGATTCATTATTTTGGATTCCTCATGCTGGATTCATTATTCTGGATTCATCATGCTGGATTCATTATTCTGGATACATCATGCTGGATTCATTATTCTGGATTCATCATGCTGGATTCGTGTATTCATCATTTTATTTTCATTATTCATGCTGGATATTTTTACTTAATTGTTATTCACTATTACAAAATTTTCATTTCAATTATTTCGTTTCAATTTGCCAGAAGTAAAAGATATTATACAATTTTCATGTCAAACATATATTAATCAATCTCATTTTTAAATTAAATATTTATGGTGAGAGCACTAAAATGCGGAAAAACCTCAAAACATGTTTACTTGAAATTTGAGTCAGTATACTTGTTATGCCTATAAGGAAATGATTAAAGAATATTTTAGTTCGACCGCTAAATTTGCTTTTTCATATAAATTATATCGCAATTAGAATATATATTTAATGCAATTCTATATCAATTTACTTGGGATTCTCCTATCTGTTGAACTTGAAATTTTAATTTAATATTTTTTCAGCACAAGGTAAAGCAATAAAATATTAAAGATCTTGTAGTTGGTATTTCTAAAACAAAATAATCGTGAAGTAACATTTTTCAATGATATACCATTAAATTGCACATGTTCAGAAAACCCTAAGTGAAATTATTAAAAAATTCGGTACTTACGTATTAACGGTTCCTTGGCGACAGACTTGGCGGTTTTTAAGTGTCGCCAATCTGGCAGATACAGATTTGGCGGTTTTTAAGAGACGCCAATATAACAGCTGCAGATTTGCTGAGTTTTGACGCCATTTTGTATTGCTACGAAAATGCGTATTTGGGATTTGCCAGAAACAGAACAAGATGCAATTTTATTTTTTCAGGAGCGAAATATTTTACCAAAACAACAAAAATGTCAGTGTGCTCATCGTGTGGGATTCCGAAAAGACAACTGGTTTGAGGGAAGCAAAAATCCATTTTGTACAGCTTTGAGAATCATATACTGCTTGTGCGAGGAGTCGACGTCGATTAAATTTTATGAAAAGCAACTTGATTTGACGGATAAAACTGTTATAGATTGGAACAGTTTAATGAAGTGCTTTTGACTAATTTGTGTTTAAATACAGTGTTTTGAATTTTGAAATCGTTTTGATTTTAAATGAAGTGTTTCATATATATTTTATTATTTGGAACAAAAATTTTAAGTGTAGATTGGCGCCACTTAAAAACCGCCAAATCTGTAGTTGCGGTTGCGCGTCTGCTCTTTATTGGCGCAACTGTTGCCAAGGTACCGTTAATGCGTAAGTACCAAAAATTCAAAAACGGTTAGAACATAAATAATAAAATTCATTTGTTACAATTCTTTTTCTCAGATTTATTTCGAATGTTTCTTTTTTCAGATTTTAAATAGTATGAAACAAAAGAAACGCTTTGCATTTGAAAGAATTTAATTGAAAAAATATTCTAAAAAATTTGAATTGACAAGGAATTTCTTTTTCTTCATATTATACTTCTTTTTATTATGGATATGAAATCTGCATATTCCATTCCTAAAATACTTATCTAAAAAGTTTATATTCAAAGTTATATTTTTATTAGTTTTCAAATACCAAATTTTCCATTAATGGAATGAAATTATTTATCTTATACAAGAGTACAAAAATAAATTTGATGTCTCTCTTTACAATATTTACACTGTAGACATCTTATCATTCTTTTTATAATCAGATTATATTTTATTAAGGATAAGTCTTAGTTTAAACGATTTAAATCTTTACGATTTTACGATTTAGAAGGAAAAATTCTTAGATAAATAAATATTTCTCCTTTAATAACAAATATCGGAACAGGCGCGGAAGAAATTAATACAGCAGCCAAATTATTTGCAATATAGCCGATTTTAAGAAAGTGAGATCGGACCAAAGTATATATGAAATTTTTGTTTCATTAAAAACATTATATTTAGAAATTCATCTTTTAATTAAATAGAATAACATGATTTTAAATTGGATAAAATATGTTTAGATGCGAAGTACCTTTCACTGAAACATTTAAAAAATCCTCGAAACTTATATAAACATCTACAAAAAAAAAATGCATCAAAATTATGACTCGTTATTTTGAAGTTGTAACAATAACGTTCTAATGTAAAAAGGACATTTATATTTTAGCATATTACAAAACAAGTAGCGCAATAATATTTCATTGATTGAAATTAATTTAATTAAAAATATTAAATTTCTATTTTAATATCTGCAAAAGAAAGCACAACAGTTAAAAGTATTTGATAAGTAAACGTCTTTTTAAACTTTTTTCATAACATTTCAAAGTGAACAAATATTTGAGTGCCAATTACATTTTGCAATAGTACATAATTTTTTTTTCTTTTTATTTCCAATGGCAGATTATGAACAGTTACATCAATAAAAAGAACAACGAAAAATAAAAAAGAACAGAGAATACAACAAAACATGCTGAACATTAATCTAACATATCTGTAGCCTCCCAATATCGATCGGCGAGAAAAGACTTGCTCAGAGAAGAACAGTGAAGTAGATGCGTGGAGTCCACGGCCTCTCCAGAGCTGCATATCGGGAAAGGAACCATTTTGATTCAGTAAAGATGGCTTCGCAGGCAGTCATGTCCGGTGTACATATAGAATAACTATTGCGGAATCCTAGCACAATAAGTCAATTTTTCTCTAAAATAACTTCTTACCTCAAACTATTGGAGTTTCGCATCCTTGAAAACACGCCAATGAAAAGATATTTACTTTATCTTATGCATACATCTTTTGAGCTTTCCTGCAATTGAAACTCCTCTTGTTAAGCGTGGTTTCGCTCACGCACGCATGCGCCCTGCTACCCCACTACAAGGGCGCCCCTGGCGGAGTTCGGGGAGAAGCTTAATTCTTGGGCTTCTCTTGAGAAACATTTACTTTACTTACTCTCATCTGACTTCGGTAATCTTTGCATTTTTTGTATTTTTTTCCTTGTTATTGTTATTTTTATTTTACTTGAACTTGCCTTGCCATTGGAAATATACACTATCTGGAAGAAAGTGACGGGACACCCTTCGAAAAGTAGAAAAGTCGACAATACAGCTGACACATGCGCAATAATAGGTATCACGTGTCAGCCATGTCCTATAAATACTCTGTGGAGTCGACTAGAGTTGTTTTTTGTCAAGATGCCGTCACGGGAAGAGTTGTCTGAGTTCGAGAAAGGTGTGTGTGTTGGTTGGATTGCATCTTGCCAAGGTATCAATTAGGGAGATATCCCGTCTCCGTAACTGCTCAAAATCAACTGTAGCACGTGTTGTGTGTCACTACAAGACTGAGGGACACTGTCAGAACAAACCCCGAAGTGGACGACCTATAGTTCTCACCAGCAGGGACCGGCGGGTGCACGGCAGGGAGATTCGAAGTAACCGTCAAACATCCATGGATCACATCGCTAATGAGTTTAGACAAGCCCCAGGTGTGGCCGTTCCGACCAAGACTCTTCGTATCGAGGCCTTTAAGTTAGGTTACACTGGACGTTCGGGGGCCCATAAGCCTTTGATTACGAAATCCAACAAGAAAGCGCTCCTTCGATGGGCCAAAGACCACCGTACTTGGACTCTAGATGACTGGAAATGCGTCCTTTGGAGTGACGAGTCACGATTTACCCTTTTCCGTTCCAATGGATGTTTTTGGGTATGGCGTTTATCAGGAGAACGCCTTTTGCCCGAGTGTGTCGTCCCAACTGTAAATTTAGTGGAGGATGATTGATGGTATGGGCCTGTTTCTCCTGGTATGGGGCTGGCCTACTGGTGAAGGTTGATGGTGCGATGAATGTCGATAGATACTGTGATATTCTCGACAATCATGTCCTTCCTACCTTGTGGGAAACGTACGGTATGGATGATTGCTGGTATCAAGACGACAACGCAACATGCCATGTTGCAAGGAGGACTCTTGATTGGTATGTGAACAACAACGTTAAACGCATGAAGTGGCCGGCGGAGAGCCCTGATCTTAACCCAATTGAACATCTCTGGGACGAATTGGCGTCGGTTGAGGGCCTGCACCCCACTCCCCAAAAGCAAGCCTGAACTATGGAACTTCCTGTTAAACATTTGGAAGGAAATTCCTCTGGCCACTATGGCTAATTTAGTGGAAAGCATGCCCAGAAGGGTTGCAGCTGTGATCGCAGCCAAAGGAGGCCCTACCTCCTATTAATTTTAATAAATATGGGTTTATGTCGTTATAGTGTCATGTCCCGTCACTTTCTTCCACATAGTGTATATAAAAATTTTAAAAATAAAAATAAAATAACTTTCTCTCATCAGGAGAGAATTGATATTTCGCACAGTCATGTGTATTCATTGGACTACAAACTCTCGTACTGAGAGGAAGTATATTACTTCATCCAGCGTGTAACTGAGTAACTTTATTCTTAGCTAGAAGTAGAATCCTTCCACTTAAATATGTGTCTTTAAATCTATTAATGTTGTATGTTAAATATTGTTTATCTTTTATTGTAATTGTGCTATTGAATACGTGCTTGTAAAATAAACCCGTGTGTTCTTAAACCTGTGTGTTCTTCAACTCGACTAAACACATATCCAGCTGCACAAACAAACCGACATCTACTATAATATGTAATTAATAATTTCATGATATATTCGGGAAATTTCTAAATAATTTTCTTTATAAAGTATTAATTTTCATTAACAAATTCACATTATTTTTAAGTTGTATACTATTATATAGAGGTGATCTTTTTAAATTTGAGTGGTTTTTCATGTAAAATAAATAGGTGTATTATATGCCTAGAAAATGTTGCCGTAATATTTTTTTTTTTTTTTTTTTTTTTTGATAATTTAAAATTTGTTTGCTTATTACTAAATACCCAAAATAAACTATGTTTGTGAAAATTGCAACACCATGAAGGACTTCCGCGAGTGAGCTGAAATTTTCTGGAAATGCAAATTAGCTCAGGATATGCAAATGATTACAATTTCAAATCCGTACCGCATGCCTATGCTGAGCAGCGCCCTCTGTACTGCGGATGGATCCGAATAAATAGACGGCTGTAGAGAGACGTGTATGGTTATCGGTGATTATCTGCTAGTGGTAAACGTTAGCTCAATCGTTACTTATGCCTCTTCACGAAAGAGAGCGAGATTTGAACAACTTACAGAGTTTGAACGGGGGAGAATCATCGGCCTTTGTGAAGCTCGATTGTCTTATCGTGCAGTAGCCGCTCGTGTGCAGCGTAACAGCAGCGCAGTGATGCGTCTTTGGAAGCAGTGGACGGACGAGTGTCGGACAACTCGGAAATCCGGGAGTGGACCCCGAAATGTGACGTCAGCTCGCAATGATAGACACCTGGTCCGCAAGGAGCTGACGGACCGTACAGCTTCCTCTAGACAACTGGCAGTACAGTGGTGAATAGCTACAGGTGTTTCATTGTGTTCTTCATCAATTCGTAGACGTCTGCTGTAGCGTGGACTGCGCGCAAGGACTCCTTTATACAAAATCCCTCTCACGCTAAACCATCGCCGCCTGCGTCTACAATGGGCCACTCAGCATAGAGACTGGCGTGCTGATTGGCAGCATGTCGTGTTTTCTGACGAATCCCGCTTTAATTTGTGGTACCATGATGGCCGCATTCGTGTCAGACGCTATGCCGGTGAACGCCACCTTCCGGAGTGTATTATCGAACGCCACAGTGGACGAACACCCGGAGTTATGGTCTGGGGTGTCAGAGCATATCATGGACGATCTCAATTGCTAAGAATTGTAGGCAATCTGAACAGCAACCGGTACATCAATGAAGTTCTACAGCCCCAAGCTGTTCCCTTCCTTCAACACTTGCCAAGCGCTGCATTTCAACAGGACGATGCCCGGCCTCATATCGCTAGGACTGTTCAATCCTTCTTTGCAACGCGGCAGGTACAGCTTCTTCTTTGGCCTGCGTAATCCCTGGTTATGTCGCCGATTGAATATGTGTGGGATTTCGTTGGTCGGCGTCTCGCTCGTGATCCTCGTCCTGTTGCTTCTGCAGACGAACTTTGGGTGTGCATACAAACAATATGGAATGCTCTTCCTCAGGCAGACATTCAAAATTTGTCTGACTCCATGTCACGTCGTGTAGCAGCGCTGAACACAAAAATGAACACAACAATTATTTTAACATTAATCGAGGAAGTCACTTAAACATAACACAACATAAATTACAAAAAGTACTTGAAATTATTTTTGAAATATTTTCAACATTAAAATGCCAGTCAAACAGTTTGAATAAATAATTATAATAAACTAATGATTTACAAAAGACATGCTCTTAGTTAATTTAAAGGAAATATTAAAAATAGTCTTTAAAATTTAACATTTGTAAATAGCGTAAAATGCATAGTGTATCATAATGGAGTTCCAATATTTAATAGAAAAAAAATGTAATCAACTGGTTGAAACTAGATTTCGCCAATCAAATATTTTAATTTGTTTGACAATAAGGGAAATGGAAAACTTAATGACATAAACGTATATTTGAACATTTAAAATGCTAAAATTGCCTAAATCAAACAGGGGTATATTATAACTGTAAAAAAATCCAATGAAAATTTAAAAATTGCATAAACATAAGATTGACTCCAATGAATTCAATTCACACTAATAATCGAGAAAAAGTTACTAGATGACATACAGTCAGTCTCAAATCTCAGTGTACACCTATTAAAATAACAATGTAATAGAAAATCAAAAATATAAAAAAAGGAAATTTACGGCAACATTATATTTTATAAGTTAAGTAATATTTTATGAAAAATAAAAACCAAATTTATGGTTTCAATTTATTCCAAACTTTGCAAACCAAAATCTAAATTGACATCATAACAGTGCAACTCTGTGTTGGGAAATATGATAATTAAGTTAAGCAGAAATAAAAAGAACTTTCATCCTAAATTGCAACGACTTCTGGACCAATTCTATTGTATGAACTATTGTATTTCTAAACATGCTCAAATATCCTGCTTAGTTGAGGTTTCAAAATTTTCTGTTTTATATGTGAAAACACAATTTTTAATATTTTTATAATTGTTCTGTATACTTCACACACTTAAAGGAGCTATAAAAAATACAATTTTGGTAATCACGAATGACTTCATGCAATTATAATTTTATGTGTTGCGGAAAACTCTCAACGCACCATATTGAACCAGCTGAACATTCATGGAAACTTTGCATTACAAATTTCTGAACTTGCAAGTTGTATATAAGCGATAAAATTCATTTCTAAGTCTTCAACATTCCCAACAAACAGTATTCCATTAACTTTAAAAAATTATTTCGAGAGTTTTAAAAAACGCATGAAATGTAATTCACGAGAACTATTCATTACCCACATTATACAAGCACATCTTGAAATAGTCCAGAAATACTTTCAACTGAAATTTCCACTTATACAATGTCAGATATACTAGCGAATATCCCGGCTGAATAACATCAGTAAGGAATTGAAATCAGATATAGTAGAATGATTAAATGAAGAAATTTTTTTCTTGAGGATTGAAAATTCTTGTTGTTTTTACACAAAAACTAAAACATCGTGACACGCAGTGTCTTGAGCATGTGTAAATGCTTAACAATTATTTAATATATTTTGAAATTTCAGAATTTCTTTAAAATTGATAATTTTTTTTATATTATTGGACTTAAATTTATCATTTTTCATTAAATGCCTGAATTTTTTATGTATGTTTTCAGTTACACTTTATGCAAAATCGGAAATAAACTATACATTTATATACAAATTATTTTTTATGATATTGTCAGAATTAAAAAAAAACTGATGTGTGTTTTTTTTTCTCAAAATCCTCCTCTTATTGTATAGATCTTATTTCGCTTGAATAATTTTTTCTTTACAACAATTCTTCATTTTTAATTCTGAATTTTGCCGGGAGAGAATATATAGCATATCGGTTTGGCAATAAAGTACGCTCTGTTTTTACCATATACTTAAATGGTGCAAACCGAAATTACTTTCTTGCCAACCCAATAATGTTCAATTTACATTAAATCAATCAAACATCTTACTTCTAGTACTTTTCATGTCTAACAGTACTAAATAAAGCCAAACTTTAAAAAAAGTACATTTTTTTTATTATTTTGCTGTGCCACTCTAAGAAATTTAATTTTGATATAGAAGAATAATTCCAAGATTCAAGAATGCTTTGCATCTTAATGAGATGCAGGGAGATAATGGCAAATCATCAAATTAATATTTAAATAAGAATTATAACATTACTAAATTTTAATTCTAAATTATTAAATTTTGGTTAGGTGATTGCGAAGATAATGCCAATATGGGTAATGTACATATATGCATCACCAATATTCTTATCATTTATAATACTTGATGGATGAGAGAATTACCTTAAATAGAAATTTTTGATTACATTTACTGGCAAATAGATTCTGGTGAAATTCATAAAAACTGTTTTTCACTGAATACACATGTTCATCACCTTTCTCTTTTCAAATGTGTTCTGTTCGTGTCTCATGTAGTTCTGCATTACGAATTACAATTTTTAAAATTGAAATATTGTCGGGATTTCTCTTCAAGAAGATTATTTTGGACCTCAATATTTACTCAATTTTTTTGTTTTAATTTTCGTAAACCTGTTGCCACTGACTCTTTTCTGGCGCCACTTGTTAAACGGCACTGAAATCCTTCATTTCTATCTGCAGTGTGCAATTTAGAAAGTGATCTTCAAAAATAATGTTTATAAGAATGAGTTCTGGCTGTCATATTATTTTATCTCTTGTTGCTATATTGCATTACTTATAGGTAGAGTAAAATTATGAAGGGCAAATATCATTTTAAGGATAAAATTATGAAACCTGTTATACAAACAAAGTAAACAAAAAAAGGTCATTATTCATCATTCGTTAAAATTTAACAATACACATAAGAAATGTAATTGTCAAGTACACCAAAGAATAAGTCATATATCATTTATATAAATAAAATATTAAAATACTCTTATTTAGCATGCTACGATTTCAGTTTCGAATGTCCGCATGCGTCTTGTCAAATGGGATCTTTTTATAATAGTGCCGAAATGAAAGTACTGATTGTATTTCTGTTAATTTAAAACGCTATTGCGTACAGTGAATGTAAAAAGTATTCATACAGTACGACAATTGATTTAAAAGAGATCCGTCCATAAAAATTATAAAAATAAATTCCATTTTAATTAATTATAAATATATAATAGAACATATTTTCACTAGTTTCATGTGAAATTGACACAAAAATAATTTTACACATGAATAAATATTTACAAAACTAAAACAATCAAACATCTTGTGGTGTAAAAAGTATTCGTACATCAGGCATATATTGGGCAATACAATCATAATATTTCAGCCAATACCTTGTAGGATATCCTTTAGCTCGAATAACTGCCTTGAGTCTCTTTGGCATCGATTCCACCAATTTTGCTGTTATTGAGCTAGATATGGCGTCCCATTCCTGTTTAAGAGCTGATTCCAAATCATTTTTTTAGAAATATGTCTGGATCTAATATTTTTATCAAGAACGTCCTATAAATTCTCGAGGGGTTGAGGTCCGGTGATTGAGGAGGAAATTTCATGAACTTTGGGGTATCTATATAGTATTCAGAGCCTTGTGTTTCGGGCTGTGTACTTGGGGTCATTATCATGCATGAAAACGTATTCACCATTCAAGCCCATTTTTGTTGCACTAGGTCCTAAATTATTGTTTAAAATGTCTATAAAGTTGATGATTCATAATGCCTTTAATAAAGACTAATTTGCCCACCCTAGAAGCACTCATACAACCCCAAACAAGCAGACTTCCTTCCCCATGTTTCACTGTTGGCACTAAATTCTTAGCACAATACAGAAATGCATCCTTTCTCCATACCATTCGTCTCCCGTCTGATCCAAATATGTTGTATTTACTTTCGTCTGTAAAGATAATCTTTCTCCAGAAATCTGGACTTTCATTAACGTATTGCTTGGCGAAAGACAATCGTAGCTTCCGATTCTTCTCACTAACAAAGAATTTTAGTCTCGCAACACGGCCCTGGAAACCTTCATTTCTGCATGCATTTCGAACAGTACTTACGGAGACTACTGTTCCCATGTTCTTTAGTTCTGATCTTAATGTAGGAGCACTTATTTTGGGATCCTTCTTTAATGAACGTACCAGAAACCGTGTGCCAGATGTCAATAGACATGGTCGCCTAGTACGAAAACTTTTTTACGATTGTCTGCACAGTTGAACGGGGTCTACCGACCAGATCAAAAATCTTGTTGTACGATTTACCATTTTTACGGAGTTTTAAAAATCAGTTCTCTTTCGGAAACACTTGTCTCTTTATTTTTACGACCCATTACAGAATTTCTAGTTTCTCACTACATTAAAATTTCCACTGAAGAACCTTTTAAGTAACTTACAAGAGGACGTCAATTAACTACATCATAATGGCTACACCATTCACAAAATAACTAAAAAAAATTTGCATTTCTTTTAGTGTACGAATACTTTTTACACCACAAGATGTTTGATTGTTTCAGTTTTGTAAATATTTATTCATGTATAAAATTATTTTTGTGTCAATTTCACATGAAACTAGTGAAAATATGTTCTATTATATGTTTATAATTAATTAAAATGGAATTTATGTTTATAATTTTTATGAACGGATCTCTTTTAAATCAATTGTCGTACGGTATGAATACTTTTTGCACTCACTGTAAATGTTTCTCATAATTTAATGACAGATTATACTGCCATCCAAAGATCAAACATATTTCTTTATCCAATCCATTTTCCTAATATTTTATAGGATTACTTACGAGTTTGAATTTGTCTAAGATATCTTAAATGTAATGCCAGTATAAAATGCATTTCTGTCTAAATTGTTTACTGTGTTCATTAAGGTAAGAAATTTTCAACAAATCGAATAAAAATTTAAAAATACCAATTAAATTCTATTGTTGCTATTTACTCAATACCAATTAAACATTATTATAGAATTAAAATTTCTTATAGATTGAATTTACAACGACTTCTGTGATGAAGTACATCAAAAAAATTTTCCATTTAAACTTTGGTTTTCAATTGATGCAATATATATGACGGTTTACCAATCTAATTATTTTCGTACCTTCTAGATAAAAAAAAATGCTTAAAATGTTTTATTTTGTGAATCTTTCAACAGTTGAACTCCTTATTCTACACAATGTAGAATTTCGTAAAACTCCTAGTAACGAGATACATTATCGATGATAGAAAGTTAAATACGCTGTCGCTATTTGCAACGGTGACTGATCCTCATTATTAAAAAGATGAGTGAAATACTTAACGATGATGAATTCCAAATTTAATCATTCTACACACTGGAAGTGCATCTTACAACTGTTTCGAGAATCGAGCAAAATCATACTTGCAAAGTACTGGATTAAAAAAAACCTCTGGAAAAAAACTGGATTTAAAACTATCCTAACAACTACTATTCATTTTTAAAAAAAGTATTACTCACTGTTTATCATGTAATGGGCAATAGCTCCAAGCATAATGCATGTGTAGAGCACAACCTGACATTTAATTCTACTTGGATAGTTTTTAATACGATGTACAATTCTCATATTTAAAATTACATATTTTCTCTTCTGAATATAAAGTCAAATTTCAGTGCAATTTTCTACAATATTAGAAAGCCTGCTTAAAATTCACGCATCAAAATTTGTGTTCTTCCGGAAAAGATCATCTACCTCTAATTGCCAGGACAATTCATGGTGTATATCATTTTTACATATTGTCAGAAATGTGCCGACAATGTATACAAGAAAATTATACAAACTCAATTTAGTAACTGATGGTATAAATCTATATGTGTACAATATTTTTAATTGGCTATCAACTCGATGGAATGAAAAAAACAGTTGACAAATTTATTCGATTTTCATGTTCCATTTAATTTTGTAAAGTTTAACAATTTTAATCTAAATAATAGCAGCAGGGACCTCTTTTGACATCAGATAATTAATTTTTATTAATATGAAATTTATTAATTTTGATTTGAAATCAATTTCTATTAAAATATCTTGGACAATTTATCTATGCGTTAGTATTTATTTATTTATTTTTTTTTTTGCAGATTTTTGTAATTATTATAATATAAAAGTATATTTAAAAATGTTGTGTTTTAGACATCTAAAATGTTATTTATTTTAGCTACTATTCAACTAAAATTTCATTTATATTTTACGACACATAAATTATAACTTTTTCGGTTGTGTACTATGCATACGAGCAAAATAATAAATATGAACAATTTATGACTTTTTCAATTATATAAATTTTTGACTAATTTGAATTGATAATGATAAAGTTTTCCACGTACAGTGAGAAACAGAATTCTGAATTATTATACAAAGAAACGAAAATTAATATCATAAATTTGATCACAAGTGCAATTCTCTTCAGGGTCGTAGATTTTCTGATTTCTTCTGTCTTCGCCAAATCTCAAAACACGTGGATCACAGGACAGGCTGAAACTTCGGCCTGTTCTGTCACTTTGGAGAAAAAGGGAAAAGCACTCTTTATCGACTCGTCGTAGAATTTTCTTTCTTCCCAAAAAAACCCATTTAAGTCAATCTGTCAAGAAGGGGGTGTCACTTTCCATCAATTCTCATTGGTAAAGACATTTACTTAGAATATCACTAATCACGATGCAACAACTCATGGTGTAGTCCGTAATCCATCTCTAATTGTTTCGTCCTGTGAAGGTCGCACAGAAAATCACTAATTTCAGAAGATCTTATTGTCCTTGACACTGTATATTTGCTAACAGATTTGAGTAACAGTTTGTCTTCATTAGAACAGAACATTAATTGCATGTAGTATAAATATCCACAACACTGCTCATCTACTGTCAAAATTGAATATGTTATTATATGCTTGTCAAAGAATATACATTCCTCTCTCCTGGCATGAAATGCCGCAGCTCTTCCTGTGGGTAAAAAGTTACAATATTTTAAAATATAATTAAAGTATCTAGATATGGTGAATTTAGCCAATTAACAGTTTAAAATCAGATACCAGACAAAATCTTGTTAATTCAATACATAGGAGATTACGAGAAGTTTTCCATTCGAAAGTCAAATGAGAAGGTATTAAATTATCTTGAAATGAATAGTTGACGCTAATTTTTATTTTTCATATGTGATTTCCTTCAATTAAATTATATATTTTTTTTTTTACAAATTTCATATGTTTCTTTTTTCACATAAATTTGTTTACACATTTTATAACTTAATATAAAAAAAATATTGCAGTTTCAGTTTACGTAAATACACAATAAATGCAATTTTTATGGGTTAACGTGTTTTGAACTGTGAGTATTTGGGCTTACAAAGAGTGAGAATGGATAATACTGTCTGGTCTACATTTTAGTTTTCAAACGTATAAGAGTTTTAAAAATATCTATTTATTTTAATAATCCTTGTTTACATTATCAGACATTTAAATGGCTAGTTTTAAACTATTCGAATTTTTTTTGAATTTTAAGCTTTCCAACGAGTTTTTTTTTTTTATTGCTGTTGTTGTTGTAGTTTTTCTTTTTAACAATTACTTAAGTATATGGATATAAAATTAGTCTTTTCATTTAAGAAAAACAATTAATAGAAACACAAAAGATTTTTTTCGTAGTCTGTGAATTTAAATAATTTTTCATTTCATTATTCGGTATAAATATTGTCGCGAAATGTGTTTTAGGACGTCTATGTCGAATATTGTGAGTTACGTTAGATCCCTTATTCTCAATCAGTTAATTTGTTACTAGAAAACAAAAAAAAAGAGCTAAAACATTAGAAAAGAGAAAGAATAATTTAAATATGTATTGTGATATATTTCTCATAACTTATGCATACAAAATACATTTTTATATTTAGTCCTATTTCAAACTGCAGGGATAACCCTGTCTCAATTTACTTTAATTTCCAATATTGTTAACGTAAAATAATGCAAGAAAATATTCTTCACCAGTCGATGGCATTTTATAAAACACAGCAAAACAAAAGGAAAATTATTGATAACGAGGATGATTTTTAAATTTCCTGTGTATAGACAGATAAATAAAATTCTTGAATTTCGTGAGTTCTTCGTGAGAAACGTTTCCCACATGTGTCGCACGCGTGAGGTTTCTCTTGCGTATGGGTACGATAATGTACCATTAAGTATCCTTTCCGACGAAACGACTTCGAGCAAAAGGTGCAAATGAGCGGTTTTTCATTTGAATGAACCAATAGATGGTTTTGCAAATGGTCCTTTCGGGTAAATTTCCGATTACAAATTTCGCACTCAAATGACTGTTCATTCGTGTGGATACGCAAATGAGTTCTCAAATTGCTGTTCTGTGAAAATTTTCTCTTGCAAACTTCGCACCCGTAAGGTCGTTCGTTCGTATGGATTCGACAGTGTACACGTAACGCATTTAGATGCGTGAATTTTCTTTTGCAAAATTCGCATTCGAGAGGCATTTCTTTAGTGTGCGTAAGCATATGAGACTTTAAACTAGACTTTCGACTAAACTCTGATTTGCAAATTTCACACGCATAATTTTTCTCTCCAGAATGCGTAAATGAATGAGTCTTTAAATTTGATTTTTGTGTGAATGCCTTTTTACAAACGTCACAAACATATGGCTTAAGACCCGTATGAATACGCACATGCTCTGATAAATTCCTTTTGTGTTGGAACACTTGTCCACAAGTCTCACACTGGCAACGCTCTTGTATTGCGTTCATGCTAGATTTTTACATGGTTATAATGTATTATAAAAGCTTCAATGTAAAAATTGTCTTTGTTTCAATTCGGCAAGATCTTGCGTATTCTCTATATTGATTATTTTCAGCCGTTGATCAATAAAGGTTCCTATTTTCTATAGGAAAAAAAGTATCTATTAAGAGGGGAAAATATTGATATTCTTTTAAATAGTTCAATAATATTTGCTGCTATTTGTTATTAAATTAGTATATTGGCATTGATTAATGACAATTATTCCATACATAAATCGTCTAAAACAAAACAAGATAATATATAAAATTATAGCTTTTTATTCTTTAAAATAATCCAAAATTATTTAAATTTTTTCATTAAATGAAACTGTTCTTATTTAAATCGCTTTTCTATAAATACTGAAATAGTCATGTTTTAATATATGGATCTAATAAAATTTGTATATT